>JACATO010002222.1:985000-1185892 GCA_018389105.1 Nautilus pompilius
TTTTTTTTTTTTTTTTTTATTTATTGTAGTTTCGCGATCGTTCGTTCGTTCGTTCGTTCGTTTACTCCCATTCGCATCTGATTTGTTTACAGGATCGAAAGTAATTCGTCCGGCCTGCGCAAACTTCAAGCCAGTCTCCTCGCTGCTGCTGCGGCGGCGGCGGGATGATTCCGATGACGGGTCCCAGTACGACGACGACGACGACCAGGAAGTGCCCTTCGTGTGCCTGGTGGACGACGACGACGATGATTTGTACTCACCTGCGGGGTCTTTTTCCCTGACACCTGCTGTGAGCGCTGGAGGAAAGCTGCATCATGAGTTAGGAACGGTACTAAAGGACGTCTGTTTTTCGCATACTCCCCCACACACACACACACACACACACTCCCCCCCACACACTCTCTTCTCCCCCCTCCCCCCACATACACACACACTCTCTCTCCCCCCTCCCCACATACACACACACTCTCTCTCCCCCCTCCCCCCACACACACACCACTCTCTCTCCCCTCCCCCCTCCCCCCAACATACACTCTCTCCTCCCCCTCCCCCCACATACACACACTCTCTCTCCCCCCTCCCCCCACACTCTCTCTCTCTCTCTCCCCCTCCCCACACACACACACTCTCTCTCCCCCCCCCCTCCCCCACCACAACACTCCCCCCCCACACACACACACTCTCTCCCCCCCACACACACACACACCCCACTTCTAACCCTGTTCCTTTGCCCGGTTCAGTTTCAGTTTATTTTGGTGCCCCAGTCTAGATGGCAGCAGACTGGCGAAAAGATATCACCCCCCCCCCCCCTCCGGACCAGTGTTAATCAAAAGCACTGCTGTCGTTTTTAGATTATCAATTTACTTTTCATCTGCTAATCTAATGTAGTGGAGTAATTATAATTATGAATAAAACGCAATATTAAAAATAGATAGTGAGGAGCTAGCAGATACCTTGACAGCGAGATCTGGTCGTCACCCAGTCAACGATGGCATTACAGCCTCCCTTAATTTAAATGTTAAAAAAAGATAAAAAAACTGTACCAAATATATATAGGTAATGAATTCTCCAGGGTTAGTATACTAACAGAAAATTTAAATGTGTCATGGTGTTTTGTTTTGTTTTTCCCTATTTTTTAGCTCTGATATCATTTGTCAGCTCTTCCTTCCTCTCCCCCCCCACCCCACCCCCCTGAAATATGTCCCTGTGGACACCCATGATATTAACTTTCATTTATCAGATAATAAATGAAATAACTTATGCTAAATATATTTGACATCAGTTAATGATAGACTGTCATCGCACTTTCTATTGTTATGTTCCAGAAAGTTTATTTTTGCTGTCTTCGGTTGTATTTTTTAATGTCTATCGATGATACTGTTTGCGCATATCGATGATTGAACTGCCCGAGTCAGTAGTACGCTGGACTCGCAGCCAAGAGGTTTCTGATTTGAATCCCACCAGTGACTTATGCAAATTGTATTGCCATTGGAAACTAAAAATATGCCTGATGATGGCAAGAGAATAAAACTGAAACGGCAATAGGAATTGCATTGGCAGAGATAATAGTTCATCATTACCTGGGTTACAATTCCCATATATCAGACACAGGTTGATGCTCGGCTGTTAACATAAATTGGTTAAAATATAGTTTATTACTTGGTTAGTTTTCAGAATAGAAGCACTGATGTTCGAATTGTACTACTGCTTTACTTTTGGAGCATAATCACATTTACATTTTTTGGTATTTTGTGTTCTTCAGATGACATCTTTTCCTAATTGGGGTAATTCATGAGAATATTCACACACACACAAAACATTTTTGTAGGCTCTATAACATAACATGTAAAGCAAAACGTTAAAAAACTTTATAAATTAACAGCAGGTTTTGATTATTTGGAATAAATTTGATGTTAAAGACAAATCCTAAATTTTATGCAGAATTTTGGATTTTTTAAATTTAGCCGTCTGAGTAATGTTTGTAAAAGTTTATTTGCCTGTGCTGATTACATTTTTATTTCCTAGTAATTCTTATATAGCTGAAATTTGTAAACACATGTCTAAAAAATAAAAAGAAGAGAGCTAATTATGTATCTCATTGTTGGTTTTTACATATGCTTAAGAACAGTAATGTCAGCAGTTTTGGTATGCAAGCATGTATTTAATTACACTAAGCAAAAACTGGAAATTACCATTTTAACAATATCTATAACATGTGTTATAATTTATATTTATGAATATGAATGCAGTGAACCCTTCCAATATGGCTAATATAAATTATTACTCATTCTGGTTAATTAATTTTGAATAATTTCAAAGGGGGGGGAATTCTATAGGCTAGCATGGAAAAGAGAAATGCACTGTAGGCTTCAGAAAAACTTTATCACTTACTGTTTGCTGGTTTGGTAAGTTTCTCAGAAGATAAGGTTCTTAAAGATAGAAAAAATATCTTTGACATAATACATTTGAGGAAAACCTACATATTTATTGTTTTTAACTAAACAAGAATTTTACTTTCATTTTATAAAAAATTAATATTTTATAGAACATTAAAGATAGCAGAAGTGCTGAAAGGCCACCACCTGGCAATTATCCAAATTCGCAATTCCTTTCTCCTGATCACAGACAAATTAAATTGGCTGCTCAGCAAGCAGTCAAAGGAGGCAGAACTCCAAGAACAGTCATGAGAATGATGGAAAAACACAGAGAGAATGAAAGGTATTCTTTTTTAAATTAGCAGGTTTATGCTCTGGGTAAAAAGTTGAAATTGAATTTTGGTCGGCAAATCAGAAATCTGAGAAAAAGCTCGCAATTTTTTAAAGCCAAAAAATTTCACCTAATATAAATTTTTTGTGACTTGCCATTTGTTTGCCTTTCACATGGTGTAAAGGTGGCGCAATAATGGGCAGGGAGATACTGCAACATCACTGGCTGATGTAGGTCACAAGACCATCAGGGGCAAGTGTCATATAATTCAGACAGTTTATTTCAAACATAAATATAAGCAGTACATATGTATATACAAGTTTGATATAGGTTATACTATTGAACTTTCAAGAAGTAGCTGGACGAATATATATATATATTTTATTTATTAAACCACTATATCATGTTTAACACATTTTAATGGTTTTGATAATCCCAAATTTGAAATTATGCATTTGATTGATTTATTATTTATGTATACAATGAATCTTTTTGTTAAATTCAAAAAAAAAAAAAAAAAAAACTAAGGAAATATACCTGACCTTTGAATTAAATTTTAGTTTCTATTGACTGAAAATATTCAATGACTGAAAGGGGTGCACCATTTTTTTACGGTTAAGAAAGGGTTCAGTGTATGTTTTTGTTGTTTGGAAATGCATAATACTATTTTTAGTTTTGTGTTTTTTTCACTAAGTTTAAGTGGTTAATTCAAAGAGTAATTTAAAACAATTTGGTAATATTTATATTTAATAATAGAATTAAACAAATACTTGGTACAAAAAATATTTTATTAAATAAAGTTAATAAGAAAAGTATTTATATTTTAAAAAATTCATACTTAGGTTCTGAACATTTTTGTTTTTTTTTCTAACATTTAAGTTTTTTTTTCAATTTATTTACTTTTGATTTATAAGAGAGAGACAACTAAATATTTTTAAATGATCCCTTTTAGACAATGTTTTCTGATAGAACACCTTTAGGCATAGCATAGATAACTCTAAATTGTCAGTTACTTTTTAAAATAATTTTAAAATGTTTTGATTATCTATTTTATTTATTGCATATACTTTTTTGTAGTATTTATACTTATATAGAAATTACTCAATTTTGATCTAAAAATTTTTTCTTTATGGATGCAGTTATTAAAAATGATGATAAAATAGTGGCTTTGGCTGAAATTAACATTTCAGCAAGTAATGTGTAAAGAAAATGTTCTTGCAGGGTGCGTCATCATACATTAAATGAGTCGATGAAAAATCTTTGTAGAAAAGTTCCTGGATATGAAGAGCATTCAAAAGAAACCAAGGTAGTATATTTTTATTTTTTGAAAATATTTACTTTTTTAAAATGAAATTAATGGTTCTCTTATCAGCATTTCTGTTTTATTTTGCAGGTTGTGATGATGCAGAGAGTGATATGCTACATAACCTACCTTGAAAAGATGATAGATAAGTTATGTGATGAATTGTCAATCAGCTTAGATGTTTCTAACACCTTTTTAACGGCTAGATTGAAGAAAAAACAAGGTTTGTGATTTTAAATAATGATTTGTAGTCCTGAATTTTTCTCAAACCTGATTGCTGCTGAATAGTTGTATACAAATCTTATACAGCAAACATAGAGTTGGTTTATTACAAGATTCAACACAAATGAACTTGAATACAGCTTTAAAATTTGGTGTTTCAATTTATTTAAAAAAAAAAAAGTAACAAGAAACAAACAAACTATGACCTTTGACAAATTATAGGAATTGAAATTTTCAGTTTAATAAGTCTGATAGTTTTATAATTTGAAATTAATATTGATCTTAGTTTCATATTTATTTACGTGTTTAAAGTTGTTCAAAAGATTACTTAAATGAGAGAATAAACTGTAATAAACACATTGTTCTTGGATATATTTGATTAAAATCTCAATGTATTTGTCAAATAAAAATGATTTTGCAGAAAAAAAAAAACAAATTCTAATCTGAAATAGTCTATAGTTACTTTTTTTTAAATTTATAGATTCAAAGAGAAATTTTCATGAATGTCCTGAAGAACATTTTAATAACAGAAAATCAAGATATTTAACTTCATCTTCTGTTCAGGTCAGGTAGTATGTTAATTTCTAAAGAAATTCAATAAAAATTACTATAGTTTTGATATCTTTGAACTTTTTTTTTTGTTCTGATTTGTACTCTGCATTTTTGGCTAAAATTCTTTTGAAAAAGATAAAGTAAAAAAAAATCCTTCCCTAATCAAAGTCATTGTTTTATGAATGTACTTCTTTTTAGTGTTTTTATAAAAAAAAAAGTTGAGAAAATTTACTTAAAGTGCTTAAAGATTTCATCATAATATTTTTTTAAAAGTATTCATTTAACAAAGAACAAAAGATTTAAAAATGTAAAATTATTATTGTGCAAGCAGTTTTTAATCACATCATTATATATCTCATTCTCCTTAAAAAGAAAAAGGTCCACACTACTAAAATTTTATTTAGGTATTAAAAATTGCATTGTTTTATAATATTATTTTTTCCTCGCTTGTAGATCTAGATGACTTTTTATGTTTAATATTCCTTACCAAAGTGAAACTTGTGTCATATGGTGCTTTCTCTCTTTTATTTTGACTTTGATTACCGAGCATAGTTTAAATGTTGTTAATCTTGTTTGTAGCCTGAAATACCAAAAATAGTGAAAGACAGACAAGAAAAAATCTCTTCTCCCACAGTGGATTCAACAACTGATGATTTTGCTGCAATGCTTAATGTGAATAACAGACCCTTACAGGAATCTGATAATGCAGTGTTTAGTGGGTTACCATTCACAGATGAAGGAAATTTCTTGGAATCAGCCATTTCTTGGCTTAATAATGATGAAGAAGACAGTACTGTGGTCTCAGTAACTGATGAAGGTATGCAGTTTTTCTTAATTGTAGTTTTGTTGTTTGTTTTTTTCCTTTAGAGATAACCAGTAGCCATTTTAAATTTAATTATGAATTATCAGTTAAAGATTTCAAAGCCCTTGATTTTATTATTATAATTACTAGTTAAATTTTTTTAAATTACAATTTTCTTGAATATGACAAACACTTCAAAAAATTTGTGATAATTAAGAGAAAATGCTTAAAGGAATTCATTTGAACATTTTAACTTTTTTTTACTAACGTTAAAACCAGCTTTGTGTGGTTCCTATTTTAGACTGTCCTATTTTCAACGCATAGATTAGAGTTGCAAACAACATTTATGCTCTAGAATGAAATCATAAATGAAAACTTTAATACAGAGGAAAGGAATATAAGTTTTTATTTACATGAGTATTTGTCATTTGTAAATCTAAACACAATTAGGTGCATTAACCAAAACATCTGAATCAGTGTACTTTATTTCCTGAAAAGTGCTTTTTACATGGGCAGCTTTTGTAAGCATTAACAAATCAATGGTTGGTTGTAGCAAATAAATATCTGTTTCTGACAAAGAATCAAATTTTTCTTTAACATCCTTAAAAGACTTCTATAAGAATGTTCTGTCACCATATATGTGGCTACTAAATCTGTTTCTATACCTGCTTCAGTAACAATTTTTTTAGCCAATCTGTGCTAGTTCTTTTTTTTTTTCTTCAAAGAATCTTGATCAAAATTTTTTATTGGATTAAGATTCCATCAAAAGAAACAAAACTGTCTGAAGAAGTAGTATTGCTAAGCAGTGCTAACAAGCATTGTCAGCTAACTTCAAAGTTTCAGATTATTAGTAGCATTCTTAACTGCATAAAACAAAGGGGTTTTTTTGTCTATATTAGGAAAAAAACAAAAATCCTATTTTGGAAAGACACTGGTAAGTGAGGGTTGACTGATGCTGAAAAAAGTTTATTTTAGAACAAGTTTTCATTGTGTACCGACAAACATTGACAGAATCCAAAATATAAAGGTTCCAGTTTTTTAACTAAAAGAAATAGGAATGACAAAAGAACATTTTTTTCAAAAGTTGGTGCTGTTGCTGATACAGACAGGCTGGCCTGGTTCTGGGAATTTGTGGGTTTCTTGGTGCAAAGATGGTACACAGGGCCCCAAAAAGGGTTAAATTAAATGAAATTCATAGAAAATTATAGATTTTAAAACACGTAAATTAAAATATAGATTAGAAATTCATATAAGATGATACAGATGCAATGTGTACTTTTATTATATAAATGCATTTTATTATGCAAAATGTGAAATGTACTTTTCTTGTTGACAAGCTGGCATATCAACTTGTTACATTTCTGAAGTCCACCTCTTGAGCTATTGCTGATTCAGTTGAGATGATAATCAGCAATTAAATGTGTTCTTGAAACATGGTTGACTGACAACTTTTAATAATTTTAGTTTATTAAATCTTTACTTTTCAGATGTTAGTAACAGATAGTGTAATAAATAGGATCAGGGTTGTATCCAAGTTATGGAGAATTTGTCTAGTTTTTTTTTTTTTTTCACAAGAAATTCAGGGATTTTGTATGTCTTATTTGTTGAATTGCGGAAAATGTGTGGCCACAGTTGACAAAGAAAGGATGTCAGTGGGGGCCCTGGTACATTGTATCTCCTGCACCACCCTTGACATCAACTCTGAGGACAGGTTTACTAAGGGCTAAAAAAAAACAACAAATAAGATCCATTAGTACAGTCTAACAAATAACTTTTTAATTTAATTTTAGGCAGTTCAGAACCACTTTTCAGTGTTAATGATAATGGAAGTTTTGGAGTTGTTTCTTCTTCTCTAGTAAGTATACAGATATTTGCTTTGTTTCATTTCTAACATTATGCAACATAAATAAGCATTTAAAAATTAAAAACAAAAGATGTATTATTAGTCAAGTGAAAACCTCCAAAGTAGAAAAAATTGTTTTATGTACTGTATTACCTCACTTATACTGGCATACTGTTATAAGTGAGGTGCCATTATAAGTGAAATTAACTTTTTTTGTCTCAAGCATGACCAATTTTTTTGTAGTGGAGCAACCAGTGCCTCAGACTTTGGGCTTTGTCACCCAATATATGGTGTTTGCATAAAATTCAACTTTTCAAACATAACTTCTGTTGATTATGTTGAGTTGATTGAGTCAATTTCTGAGTGTCGAAGTGGTTCTGATGATGAGATCATTCCTATTGAAGCCTTAAGTGATGAATCGGATGATAAGAAAAATGAGGAATAAATTCTGAAATGTTTCATCAAAAAAAGTTTTTGTTTGCTTTGTAAATTATACTGAGCTGAATCAACTTGATTTTTGCGCTATTGCTAAAAAATAACTTATTTTTTGCATTTCGAACGTTGCCTCACCTATAATGGCATGCTGTTATAAGTGACTGCTGCTTTTTTAAAATTTGAATACAAGCAAAGTCACAATAAAACAAAAAAACAGAAGTTTTCTTTAGAATTACTTTTATACAATATTTTTACAGTAGACATTTTAAATGTTTCATTTTTAGTTTTAAAAAATTATTTTTTTAAAAAAATTGTTTTATAGGATCAAGATGCACCTAGTGAAAACTCTCAAGAATCCAGTGATAATCAATGTAAAATTGTTCCTGATGTACCTGTGTCTATGGAACTTATTTCTCCTTGTAAAAAGCTCAAGGCAGATCATGAAGATTCACGTATAAATTTCTCTAATTTATTGCAAGTAAGAATTCAAAAATAAATTAAATTAAATTTTTAATGCAAATTTAGTCATTTTTAAATTAGTGCAGCATGTATTTGGGATTCATTTAATTTCCAAATTTATAATATCACTGTCTTTATAATTTCAAAACAAATAGCCATTGATTATCATCATTCACATACTGTACAGCGGATTCAAAATCTAGTAGCAAATTATTAGTAACCTTATTAATACCTTTTTTTAAAAATGCATTTTTCCAGTAATACAAGATAGATCTTTTTAAAAAAATTATTTTATTTGTTCCTTCAAGTAGAACAGTTTTATTTTCTGTTTATTATTTTCAGTATGATTCCATTTTGTTTGTATTATACATAGTATTGTTTCTGCTGTTTGTTTTTTTTTAATTGTATTAATAAAAATGCAACATAAATTTAGTCACAAACTAAATCTTAATATTTGTGATGAATGTAATCTTAAAATTTTAAAGTTTTATTTTTATTTAAGCAGTACTTTAACAAATATTTTATTCAATCAAAATTATAATATATCTAGAAATATATTTTTAAGGGTTTTCTTTTCACTCACTAATAATTTTTAATAGTGCACCACTTTTATCTGCACATACTAAGCAAAGTTTAGTTATGTATGTAGCAGAATCCAAAAAAAAAACAAAGTTTCATATTGAAAAACTTCAGCTTTTGTGTAGCTTGTAACTTTTGTTTTTTTTTTTAAATTTAATGTTTTTTATTACTTTTCTTTTCAATTTATTAATTGTTATTTTGGAAAGAATAGGTGCACATAGAAGGGTGAGAAAAATGTCTTCTATTATTTTTCTTCCGAAGATATTCTGACAGAGTTAATAATAAAGTCAATTAAAAAATAAAAGAACAATGCATGTAGTATGACAGTTTTAATATTAATAAACCAATTACAATTTTAAAACTATTAATAAATTAAGACAATAAACTACTATATATATATATTCTTAGACTTTACCATATGTTTGTATTGTGAATTAAAAGAAGAAAAAAAAATTGTTTTGAAGGATGAAACAGAGTGCGGTCTTGGAATAAGAAGTGATCTCAGTCAAAGGGATAAAGATTTTGACCAGACAGACACACCTTCTGAACTTAAGTCAATATCTCCAGAAAGAGTGCTGCCTACATATGTGAATAACTGGAATAAAATATCATTAGGAGGAGTATTGTCCAGTGGGAGATCTTTCTTGACTGAGCACGAGAAGCATAGTGTATCTTTGAAATCTTTGTATCAAAATAAGAAAGAGAATAAATATGCTGTTGAAAATTTGAAAGGTGCATCATCTCATTTTGGTCTTAAGAGGCACTTGCGAGGAGCTGTTGGGAAAAAAAGTAAGTGAAATCTATTTTGATACAACAGTTTTTTGTCAGAAAAATAAAATTTTGGAAAGAATTTGTTTTTAATATTTAAAGTCAAACTATATGTAGAATTATTATTAATTCATTTATTTATTACATTATATAAATGTTTGCAAAGGAACTTCCTTAATCTTCTAGTGATCAGTTCCAACATGACTCACCAGTTTCAAGGGAATATCTTAAAATGTGGAAGGGAATGTTTTACAAATTTGTTTGAATAATCTTTGATACATGTGAGTTTTTTAAAAAATTGTTTTTATTTAGTATAATTAAGTCATAATTTTGGG
The DNA here is from genome assembly GCA_018389105.1 of Nautilus pompilius. NCBI lineage: Eukaryota > Metazoa > Mollusca > Cephalopoda > Nautilida > Nautilidae > Nautilus > Nautilus pompilius. The sequence goes on from JACATO010002222.1 coordinate 995,005, forward strand.
ATTGTTTGTTTAAAATGCTACTTCTCTTATGTAGTTCTGAATGTCATTTGTCAACAATAGTTTCTACCAATGACAGAAAACATTCAAAATGATACTGATTTTATTCCTTTGCAGAGCTCTTATAACAATCCATTAATTTTTTTAGTGATATGTAAAAAAAAAATATGCATTCTAGGTACTCTGAAATCCCTTGTTTTATTTGTTTAAAAAATTAAAGCATATTGTTATCACTCACAATGAAAGAAATAAAGGCAATATTTTTGCTATGAGATTTTTAATATTAAAAAAAAATAACTAGATTACTTTTCATTTTAATTAATCTGTTTTTCTATTCCAAAAATTGGAGAGATTTTTTTTTTGTTTATTTTTGTTCGTATAAAGTCTTATTTACATGGTTCATACACAAGAAAATTTGGTCATAGATTAAGATTACTGGATAAAGTTTTTCTGTTAAGTAATATTTGGTTATAGTGATCAGATCTGTAAAACTGGTCTGTTTAGTTATCATGTAAAGCTCAAGAATGAGAATAATAAAAGAATGCTTCAATCCGATGCTTTACACTAGGATTTTTTTTTCAGATGATGACCAATTTGTTTGTTATATGTCAAATTTCCACGAACAAGCAGTCACAAGACGGCAAAAAGCAGAGGTAGCTAGACTTCAAGATGAATTTGGTACTCAGTTGGGTATGAAACTGGAATCTGAGAAAAACGGGTAAATAAAAAAATATATTGTTATGTCAAGCTTTTTTAAAAATCAAAATATTTTCAACATATCTTTTTTGAGTCTGGTTTTTGATCACTTTTGAACTTAAGTTTATTTGAATTACCTCCTTATTCTTTTGAAGTAAAATTAAATGATTGCACACTTTAAATTATGCAATATCTCACTCTAGAATTCTTGAATTATATTTAAACAGCAAATTCAGTTTTCTAGGACAGTTTAAATTTGTATTACTTATTCCTTAGGCTTTTGTGCCTATGGAAAAGGATTATTGCTGCTGCTTTTTTTTTCTCACAATTTTCTGTCAAACCAAGTTGATTCATTAGATGATTTTGTGATTGTCAGATTACTGAACATAATGTTAAATTAATGACCTTTTGTGCTTTTCATTCTGAGAGAGATTTGTGGGCTTACTGCAATATTGGACAAAGATTTGTACCTTAGATACTTAGATCGTGCTAAAAGTGTTTTGGAATCTAAAAATGTTTAGAGTAAATATGGATCATGCTTTGCTTTCAATTTGTAATTATTTCTCAGCTGTTTTTCTTGTTTCCTATGAAATCATATTTTACTTGGATCTACCTAGATTTCACCTTGGTTGAATTTTCACTTGATTGCTGCAACTTTTGAAAAATTGTTATTTAGGATTATTAGTTTTAATTGCCACCCATGCTTCAATAAATGCTATTTACCATTTCTGCATCAAAAACATCTATTTGTCTTCATTCATACTTGTCCCAATAAACACCCACTCTGCCGCTTTAAGAATATTTAGCACATCAATATCATCTTTCTGAGAATTTACCTTATACACATGACACTTGATCCTTGCAGTTGCAGATACTAAATGAAAATTAGTAATCTCAGTTCAAATTAGTTGTAGCTAACTTCGAAGTCATTTTCATCACTTTAGTTTTATGTACTTACATTATGTCCCTGTAGTGAACTCTAGATGTTACTTTGTTTTGGCATGTGGTTGTTGCATCACTGAGAACACTATTTACATGGTATGTAGTGAATGTGACAGATCATTATTTGTTGGGCTTTTACCATATTAGGTCTTTCACCAATTCTTATGTGAATCTACACATTTGCATAGAATTCTTGTAGCACACAATGCCAAAGACTTCAAGCTACATGATCAGATTCAAGCTTGATGTTGCAAACTATGCAAAATCTACAATTATTACTGAGGCAGCAGGAAAAAAATTTGGTATGAACAGAAAAAGAATTCAAGAGCAGATAAAACAAGTTTAAGACAAAAACTGCAAGATGTTGAAATAGATTCTTGACTTTTTCCAAACATGATTAGGCCACAGAGACTTCCTTGCAAGTGCCAGATGGTTTTGTAGATGGGTGAAGCAATAATTCTGCAATACTTTGAGAGAGATAATTGTCTTAATCAAAACAACTAGGCATGAAAAAGGTTAAGTGATAGTCATGCTCAGTGTAATGGCCAATGGATAAAAATCTCCCCTAGTTGTTTTAAAAGGGAAACAATAACTGCACAAATAGTTGGCTGAATGAAAACATCGTCCTCTACTGGTTCCAAAATGTGTGTTGCCACACCCAGTGAAAACGTTTTGTTTGGAACTTGTTTAGCACACACACAATGACTGGCATTGCAATGTTTACAGATAGTTACAGTACCTTAGTACAACAAACTGCTGTGTCCTGGAATCATCTATTCAAACAAAAAAATATAAAAGAAAGAGGCAATAAGCTAGTAAATGGAGAACATGCATACACAAAAGGTGGGTACATCAGAAAGCCAGAGCCATGCTGCTGCCTTCAGTGAGTTAAGGATGCATGAAATTCCTTGTTTCCATGTATGATCATAATGGTCTGGATAGCACAGAAGATGACATGTTATTGAACATAGATTATGAATTGGAGTTTCCATTCATGTCGCAAGATTGTGAAGTGTCATGTGCAGTGTGAGAAGCAACCAGACATGATGTAGAGAAGAAAGAGCTAGAACAATGTCATAATGAAGTCTACAAAAGTGATATCAAAAAGTTACTCAGTGAAGTTAGATCCAATGCTATAACTAAAACCAGGTGCAATTGATTTGTGTCCATTTATGCTGCTGTTTAATTTTTAGAGTATTTCCAAAACAGTTTGCTTTTTGGAATGTATGGGATTCTTTCTCTTTTTTCTATATATCATTGACAAAAGCAACTGTCAGTAAAATTGCTCTGACAAAGTTTTAATGTTTTTATCTTTAATTACATGTTGATCTATGCTGTCTGTCATGTGTATTCTACATTACTTGGCTTACATTGTCATTTTGGAATACTCCACATCGGTTATTTCCTACATAGTGATGCATCAGCTGTTGCCAATCATTGGAAGGTTTGTGCCCATCCCCAACCTTTGAATTTTGTAAGTTCTAGTAAATGCCCACGCAATAATTAGTACCAATATAGTATAGAGATATAATACTTATATGCCATATATATATATATATTAAAACAGTTTGTTTGTAAATATTTTATGAACATAATACATTTTCTTTAATTATTCTTGGATTTGTATTGTCTACTTTAGAATCTAGTTATTACAGGGGTTGCCTTTTTTTCCCTCATTTTTCACATAACAATACTCATATGCATTATGACTATAACTGGACTCAATAATGTAATATTGTGTTTCATGTATTCATGTATAATCAGCTTATTAGTTCATATGGACATGACTTTGCATTATATTTGTTGGAACTTTGAGTGAAAGATTTTCTATTAAAATATCATACTTTTCATTTTTGTTGGGGCATCCATAATTTTGGCAGTGCGTGTGTGTGTTGAGAGTGGTTCGAGTAAAAGTTACATTTCTGTTAATAGCTGTGGGGCACTGACTGGCATGCAGAAATTCTAGCAATGTTACTTAAATGTGAGAAACAGGTGACATACATGCTGTTTTTTTGGAAATAAAGTGTTGAAAGCAGAATTATATGCCTTTTTATCATGTAGGTAGCATTATTTGTATTGAAAGATATCACACCAGAGCACCATTATAATGTTAAGTACATAACAACCAATTTCATCTATCATCTTTCATTGAATATAATGGACACTGGATTAGCAGAAACCAGGTTTTGTACTTGACACATTTCCTCATCAAAAATTGAGCAAAATAGACATTCTGTGAGTAGAAACATCCTGGTATGGCATCAGCATTTTTGACAAGGGCTTTAAGAAATTTGTTTACTGCAGGGTGATGTGTCTACAAGTTGCCAGTTACTTGCAAATATATATAAATTTTTAAATAATCTTAAAAGGAAACTAACTCTGGTAATTACTAAAATATTACATGTTATATAATTAGATTGTCAAACATTTTCTTTTTTACTGAAAAATGAAATAAAATTAAAGAATAAAAGTCTGTGAACACAATTCATAATAATTTATTGATTTTTTATTGCTTGAAAAACAAAAAAATCTTTTAAAGAGTATACTGGAATAGATAAGTGAACAATTAATTCTGTGAAAGAGGAAAAAACTAACTGGGGTGATGGCAGTCAAAGTGGCAGCAGGGCCAGGCATGATTCCTCTTTTGGATCCTCCTCATGCAACCTACATTTTCAAAGTGTTGACAGCATGAAAGCATGTCTTTCACCTAAGTTCCCAAGGTACAAAGTTTTACCAGGTTGCCATTATGGGACTTCTAGATAGATAAGATAAATGCATATCAGTTTGTGGAGGATATGCCATTGGCTATCTAATTTATTTCCTTTATGGTGATTAAAAACACGTTTCACTTGAACTATGCTCATAGAAAGTGGGACAATTTATGAAGAATTCCTGCTTTGAATAAGCATACAACAATAAATAGCTTTTGAAATTGTTGGTTAACCTTTAGCATGAAGAATTTGTACAGTTCATTATTAGTTTGGAAGCAGGTAGCATGTTATATAACTATTATATCTACATTTATTTTAACAGCGAAAAAAAAGGAAAGCCGGAAAAACCTCCAAAAGTTGATCACAGAAAGACTTCATGGATGAATGGCTTCATGATGTTCAGTCGATTAAACAGAAGAAAATTTATCAAGTACATACATTTTGCTTTTCATAAATTACAGTATGCTGCCATTAAAAAAATGTCTTACAGATAAAGATAATTTAGATAATAAAGTTCCAGAAAATCTTTTCAGTTAATTTTCCTGTTATGTAGTTTGCCAAAAATTGATAACAGTATTGATCATTATATCATGTGATATAGTACGCATTTATTGTACCATTTCTTTTGTCAGCAACAACAAAAAATTTTCCATCACTTTTAGTGTTATTGACTTATGATTTTGAATATTAATAAGAAATGAAAAGTAATTTAGATACAGATTGTGTTTAACATGAAGTAGATGTATGACTTTGTGATTTTATGAAATATTTACCATCTTTACATTAGTGCTAATCCTGGTGTTCACACATCACACATCAGCAAGATGATGGGTCATGCATGGAGAAGTATGCCAGAAGAGGAACAACATCCTTACAAGTAAGACTATTATATTGCAGTATACTTTTTTTTGCAATAATTATACATTAATGTTGAATTTAGAAAAGAAATGAAACCAGTATTTTCACTTTCTATTAGGCTCTGTTACACAAAATGTGATTATCTTAACTTAAATGGGTGTCATGAATGTTTTTCAATAACTTAACTGATTTAGAAAAAAAAAAAACTGCTTTAAGAAAATGTAATGTCAACCTACTGACTGCATGTACACTTAAAATTAGTTTTATACTGAACTGCATTCAATGAAAACTTGAGAAAGTTACATGCTTTACGTACAGTGTATAAAAACTAAGCAGTAAGTAAATATTTTAATGTATGTATATATATATATAACATTCTTTTCTTTGAAAAAGTTTATAAAAACTGGTTACAAATTAAAAGAAAAAACTAAAAAAAAAGGCAGCACTTCCACACAATTACAATTCTCAAAAAAATTCTCATAAAATACAAAAAAAAAAAAAAAACTAGGGAAAATCTCTTAACTGTTTTAGATGCTTTATTATTTGTTAGGTTGGGGGGGGGGGGTAATTTAAAATACCCAAGTTGTAGATGTAAAATCATTTGATAAATTTGTGTTGATTGTACTTGATTTGTTTATGTAAGTACAATGTATCAGTAATTATTCTGTATTTTTTGTAAAAGTTTATCTTTTTTTTTGTCTTTGAAAGCCTTAAATATTCAAAGTTGCTTTAATATTATACAAATACAACTGGCACAACAGATATGACTTAGAATTATGCTCCTCAGATTTTTTTATCTGTATAAGGTTCATAAAAATGAACTTTTTTTTTCTCTAGAGAAAAGGCCAAGCAGTATGCAAAGTACATGCAAGATGCTTTCAATCTTCAAATGCCTGCACAGACTTTATCTAGCTCTACTTTGAATAAGGAAAGTATTTACAGCAGTTCTACTGTAGATAACAATTTTCCTCTCAGTTTCTTTTGATAATAGTAATTAAAGGTATAATAATTAAATGTGCTTTTGATAAATGTCTTTGTTGTTGAAAATCAAAGTTAAACGCAAAGCAATGAAAATTATATATTTTGTTATTGTTTGTTATTTGTTGAAGACTACCATGGTTGAGAAAAGGGTGTCATTGTACATATTTGAACTTCTGAGTTTATTTGGGCAATCATGAATGTTTGAAAGTATTGCCCAGTCTAATAAATCAAAGGTTGTGAAGTATTCTGTTTTTGCTTTAATTTATTTATTTATTTAATTTTGGTAGATAATACCTTATATTATCAGGTTATCATATATTAGTGTCTTAATTTATCATTCAGAAAATTTCAAATAGACTGCTTGTTGATTTTCTTTGATAAATACAACAAACTTTTTTGTTGGTACAGTATAAATGAGAATTTAGAGGTAGTGCTTTAAAACATTTTATTAGCAAGCTTTATTACTTTTTATTATTATTCAAATAATAGAATTTTTGTAATCATTTCTAGTCAAGTTCCATTTGAACATCCCTTATAGATATAAAAAGTCAGAAGAGAAAAACCAAAAAAGTGTTTTGTCTATCTATGAAAATATTTATGCTTTCTGTTTTATCATATTTCATATTGTACCATTACCTGTAAATATAGATAGAGAACTTGCATTAAAAAATCTTAATAGGATATAAATTTTATTTTGTGTTCTTGCTTATTCATGTTACTAGTATTAATATATGCTTTGTTATTTACTAAATGATTATAACTGTTATAAAGTTGTTTCTTGAGTCTTTTTGGTTAAAAGAAATCTGAAAAAAATATTTCTGTGAAAATAGAATTTATTTAAATAAAAAAATCACTTTGTAATACTAGAAAACTGTGATGAGTGAAATATTGAAATCCAAATTAGTAAAGATTTTTTTAAAATGTAAATTTATTGAAACCTCAAGAGGCCTCTCAGATTTGGAATCGGTAAAACACTTTTTTAAAAAACTTTATGGTTAGCTTGCCATGTACTCAGTAATAACTCAGCCAAGAATGCAAAAAATAAAAAAAAATTTAATCAGGTTTTTGAAGCACTAAATATATATTGCAAACATTGGTGAGTATGCAAATTTTAAGAATCACAGTAAGAAAGCAAAAAAAAATAAAAATTTGATAAACAGTTGTAAATCATTCTACTGGTTTCAGGTATCTGACAAAGAGAGATTCTAATAGGTATTTTTACACTTATAATAAAGGAATGGTTCTTATAACATAGAGGGCTTCCACTACAAGAACAAAAATAAATCTTGTGAAATATTCGGAGTAGAAGAAAAACATTTTATGTAAAAATCAAGTTAAATGCAAGTACAAAAATAATGCCATTAACCTTTCATTTTCACACTTGGTTAAATATATTTTAATGAAATCCTAAACCAAATCAGAATTGAAAATTGTCATTTTTAAATTATATAAGGAACAAATGAAACCTGGCTAAATATTATTACTGCAATTTTTCAGCTAGGTTTAAGTTAAGCATCCTTAGTATAACATGAATGGCTTGGAAATATTTCAATTTCTGAAAGACAATTTAACACATGGCCTTAGTTATTAGTCAGATTAGTCCAGACTTGTGAAAAAGTTAGATGAAGAAAAATATATCATTTTATTGTGTGCTATATGTAGTATATTCTGATCACTATTCGTGGCATAGGTGGAGGAGATGCTCTTGTTTAATGATTGCTTTAATTGATAGTTCCTTCATCAAGAGGGTCTGACAGAAAAGGGATGAGATGGATGCCACATCCATAGCAATTTTCAATGATAAATGCAATTTCACTGGAAGGGTGTGCCAAGCAAACTCAGAGCTGGGTAAATTTGAGGAATACCTCAATATTCCACATGAATTGGGCTCTTAAACCTGTTTGTAGGTGAATTTGTTAATGCAATATTGGGATGTCTGTGCCCCATGCAGGTGTTATCATGTGGTGTGCATATTATGCCAAGTGCAATTTACAGTTTGTTAGATTTTTCATTGGAAACTGAATAATCTCAGTGAAAATCATTTTTTGTTGAGGGTGCATGATTTAAGCAATGTATTAAATTGTCCTTCATTTTAGCAAGATTTGCTTCAGGATTCCAGTGTTTACATCCTTGAATCAGAAAATATTTTTAAAACTTTCAATTTATAAATATTCTGTACTGTAAGATTTTAATGGAGTTTTAAAAACTACAACTGAAGCCAAGTAGTCAGATCTAGTACCCTGAATTTTTCATTTTAGACTTTTTTTTTCTCCCCCATCAGTAATGTCTCAAATGTTTGCTTTAAAAAATATATGTACACACTAAGTTGGTTTTTAAAAAATTTTCAGTTGTGCAACATAATTTTATGAAAGAAAAAAAGGAAATTATACAAATCATGAGTAATGTTTATGGTCAGGAGCATGTTACATTATATCATGAGACTGCTGCTATAGCTCAATTTAGAAAGTTTAGTTTCAGGTTATAATTAAAAACAAAGTTGATGGCTGTTGCTTAGTATAATTCCTAGATGTATTTGCAGGAGACAGACAGTAAAATGTGTTTGGTATAAACCTGCTGTTTGCCATTTAACACCATGGCATTGATTAGCAAGAATAAGAATCTAAAAAAAAACAGACACCTAGTATCTGTGTAAAGAGTTAGAATAATAATGGAGGGAAACAAATCTTTAAAATTAAATAGTGACACATGAATTTTGCTCATTAAGATCAGGTTTAAAATAGTTGATGAGCAATGCTCCCATAATTTTTAATTTGAAATCTAAACAGCATTAGGCAAAAATCCTGATGTCCTCCACATTGAGCCAATTTCAGTCTTATAATTAAATTAGGTTATTCTTCGCACAAACAAGTGAGATGGTGTCTGCTTGAAGCATAGAATGGTTTTTGTTATGTAACAGAAATGACTTATAGTTAGGAAAATAAGCTACGTATGCTTCGTCTGGGTGTGGATTTGATCTTTGAAGGAGAAAAGTTCCAGCTTAGTATTAGAATTAAAGGATTCCCTCAGAGAAGTTTGTGGAAATAGTTTAAAAGTAATTATTGACCATTTGTTATTTTTTAAAAAAATTAACTTTGAGCACCTAAAAAAAAAAAAGACCAGAGGTAGGTAAATATCTCATTTAGGTATGGTGGCATCCTGGCACAGTTTCTTCTCACAAAAATCTGGTTATTTCTCCAACATCTGAAAACGAAGAGTTCGTGCATATACCCAGGTTTCCAAAGCTAATACAGCACTTCTTCCCCTTCTAGACAACTGAAGTGACATGTCCTAAGACCTTGAAGAGGGCTCAACAAAATATGATATCACTAGAGAGCTTGAAAAATAACTTCATTAAAAATTAGAATTTTAATTTGATTTTCTCTTTCTCAGCAATTTGTTTTAATTCTGCTTACCTTAGTAAGTGTATATGTACTGCAGGTGTTTGAACTGCATTTATTTTTTAGTATGAGTTTAATTTTGATTGATAATGGATTTTCTTTGTTATTATGATCAGTCCAAAACTTTTTTAAGATAATTTTTTTCTAAATTATGATTTTCAAAAATGTTCTTATCCAACGTCTACTGTGTGTAAGAAAAGAAATTCTGTTATCTTATTGGTCTCTTGGAAATGTCTGTAGTGTGCACAGTATTAGAACAGCTTCTGTCATCAGTTGAAATAAATTTAACTTCTGGAGATATGTTTCATGAGGTGTGGAACAATGACTCTGGAAATTTTCTGAATAAAAACCACAAAACTCTGAAAAAGAGAAGTCAGATTATGCATGAATTAGTAATATTTGCTGTACAAACAAACAAATTTATGTGGTTAAATTTTACAATGGTAAATGTTATTTAAGAAAATACTAAACTTAATTGTAATTTTTAGTTTAAATTAACCATTGTATGTGGTGTAAAAAAACAAACATTTTATCTAAAATACATCAATGTTTCAGAAGAATTATTATTAATAGTAGAACAGACAGGTTTAGGTTGAATGTTAGTAATGGTGTGCCTCATGATGTAGAGATGATTTTTACTGTATTTGTCCTGAAAGGGAAAAGCACCACATTCCTTATATTAAACACGAGTTTCCATTCAAATGAACTCTAAAAATCCAAATGTATCTTTGTGATAAAACAAAACTAAACAGTAACTTCTTGAATACTGAGTTCTTTACAGGAAAAATCTGAATATCTTGAGAAAAGGAAGAAATAAAATTATTAAGTGGACTTCCTGCTACTTTCTATTTCACGTTACAATATATGATTGGTTTTCCAAAAACAGAATGTGCTTGTTGCAAGCAACTAACTTACATCAGCAGAAAAAAGCAAATAACAAAAGTGGCTGCCATACACAAAAACACAGCTCCTGGCATCACTGATAGTGTAGCAGAGTACAGGTTGGTATAAGCAGTAACGAATATCATCGTACATAGCATCTCGGCACTGGAACCACTTGCAAACACAGCTCCTGTACAGATAGATAGATTAATGAATAAAAGCTTCAAATAAATTTTGTGCTTTGTTTTGGCAAGACAGTGACACTTCTTGTTTAAAAATTCTTGTCCTAACAGCAGGTGAAAACCAGAAATGGAGAGCCTTGGTGACCAACTGAGGAATGGTTGGAGGTTCTCAAGCTGTAGTCAAATGGTACTCTCAGCTGCTTCCACAAGTACCTGGAAAATTCCTACCAGAAATACTTTGTTTAACCCTGAGGGGAAACTCTCAGACACTACAGAAGAAACCATGCTATGTGAGTATGCCAAACTGAATCAGATTCTGACTGAATAGAACTCAGGCCAGCATCCACTGCCCAAACAACTCAAAATCTAAAAGAAAAATGCATCATCCATTTCCCAAAACAAAATATTTCCATGAACATTAATAGAATACCTGGAGTTACTAATTTTTTTTTCTTCCTGTTTTTAAAATGTGCACCTAAGTCCAACATACACACACAAGATATTTTATAATAATTATTTTCACTCTTAAAACTAAGAGCACTAGGGTTTTTTTTTTTAAAAAATGCAATTAGTTTTAAGGATGAAATACATTTTTCTCAGCAGATCTGCAAGAGGGAACTTAACTACTTTGGTATAAAATTTTCTGTGGGTTAGCAGTGATCTTTAAAAACTCTAGCTGATCAGTTGAAAAGTAATAAATGAGAAAACTTGGAAACTGAGCTCTAAGTTAGAACCCACAAGCTAGCTTACTCATTTTGGATTTAATACACAAACATTATTGTGAAATTATTACTAATATTTTAAAATAGTTTAGTCCTGTCTGATATCATAGATTATCAACTTTATAGTATTTTGAAGAGAAATGCAGCAAGGGAGGCCTCAGACAAAATTGCATGACATCTAAAACAAACTTTGTCAGAAATTTAATTGTAGCATCTAGCTAAACGTAAATATATATAGTAAAAATATTAATTTAATTTTAGATACACAGCTTGATGCTGAAAATGTAGTTTCTATGAAAGGATCTGAATTTATTGTACAGTACCTTGTTCACTGGGTTCAACCAGGTTAGACATTGTGCTTCTAATAACAGGTACCATCAAAAAAGATAATGACCCAATCACAATAACTGAAAGCAGAAGTGAGAGTCTCAAAATCAAATTAATACATTTATATTGCTATTAAAGCAACAAAAAACAATTTAATTAAATGACTGACATAAAGGAGATAACTTGTTTGGTTGTTGAAGTTATGCAGGAGATTAATGGTTGGAAAATAATAGCTCTCCTATATTTTTAGTCAAAAACTGAATTTTTAGCATATAACAGAATAATTTCAGAGTCAGGTCAGAAATACTTGGTAGTGATTTTTTAAAATTATGGAGGATAACTTTTTTTTCCTTTCTGATAACAGAATATATGGTCAAAACAAACAAACAAAAACCGCAGTACATTAGTGTGAGAGCCTGCATAGGTTGAAATATGTCTTTAAAGCTCTAGTAACATACCTATGTACATCATGGCATCTGTTTCAGCAAAAGATAATAAAGTGTTAAATGCAATGGCACTGAGACTGCTCATAAAGGCAATGGATATATTAGAAAAAAATCTCTGCAGGATCTTCATCAGCATCATGGAGACAAGCCAACTGAACAAGATCTGTACAAGATAGAAGTTTCCAAATTTCACAGAATTCCAGCAAAAGGGCTTGTTTAACAAAAACAAGTTCAGGATGATTGCCCGTGGAATGTTTGCTGAGAAACCAAGGAGAAGACAAACCAGGCACAGGATTAGTTTTGACTGCCTTCCAGCTGGATTTTTTCTGCAATAAATCAGAAAGGAATCAAAAAGATTCCGACATTTCCATGTCCCTGCGACAGCTGTTTTCTTCACATGGGATTCCTTGATGAGAAACAGGATGATCAGTTCACAGAGTACAAGCAGCAAAGTGACCAAAAGCATTGGATAAAAGAACTGCAGTGCGTGAATTAAATGACCAAACGCTAAAGACGAGAGTCCACTTGTAATGGCAGTGATGCCTTCGGCGACTGCAATGCGGAATACTCTTCTGTTTCCTGCTGGGGTGATGTCAGCTATGTAGCTGAAAGCTGCCATAAAGAGAGTTCCAAAAGAACCGCAAAATCCATCTAAAATGGAGCCAATGACCAAAATGGAAAGTGGAAGACGAAAGCCTATAACGAGAAGTTGAAGTGCAGACTTGAGAATTAATATTCCAGTGGGTAACAGTAGTCCTAATTTCCTGCCGTATTGGTCTGTCAAGGGTCCTATGATGAGACTGGTAAACATGCTCACCAACGACATCGGCAGAGTCAGGATCATCAGCCACTGTGATGTCTTAACTTGAACCTTTACTTGCAAGGCAATATTAACATTGCTCATGTTTGTGTTGCAGTTTGAACTGCTATCTCCCGTCACGGAGTTGTTGAATCCCACATCTTCTGAGATGCGAGAGTAGATGTATAACTGGGTGAGTGGAAGGAATGCATATATAAGAGGAGCGTATATGAAAATAACAACTTCCACCAGATAGCAACCACAGCTTTTGTCTCTCTCATTCTTCCCAGTGTTCTTGTCCTGAGAGTGTGGCAACTCCAAAAGTGGTTTTTTCTCTGTATCATCTGCAGCAGTATTCTTCATGTCTCAAAACAAATCTACAAATAAAAGCAAAATGTTGTTAGGACTGAATAAATAGTAAACAACTGCATCTATCATGCTTGAATTTCCATGATGTAAAGCTTCTAAAACCAAAATTAAGAATTTTAACAATTTAGAAGTGTATTTATGTGTATGTGTGTGTGTGTGGATGTACACAGGTTAGTGTTGGGGTAACACTGGCATTACTATGAACAAATGTTACTAGAAATGAATCCATTGCTTCACTACAGCCATTTTATTCATGAAACTGCCATGAAATATTGTACATCCTGTAAATTAATTTTTTAAACTGCATTATCAACCATTAAAATAAATGCAGACTGCATGTCGTGTTTCTTAGGAAGGTCATGCTTTCCCCAGAAGCCCACACAACATTGTCAGCATACTATCCAAACTACTTGCATCTGATGGTAATATCAACATTGGATTTTCCAACTTTGAACTGATATTTTACATGATTAAACAAGTTGTTTGGCATCGCTGATAATCTAATGCTCTTCTGCATTGAACAGGTGCATGGAAAGACACTCATTTACCAAGTGAAGCGGGATAATAATCACGCGACCTCCTTCGATCTTAATAGTGACAATTCTGAACAGTATCTAACCATTTTAAAATGGCAGGGCTGATGGGTGGGGTTGTAACACTTTCTTTTTTAACAACACTGCGGTGTATTTATAGGAAAAGATGCAGATGCCCGGTCAACAGCAGCTTTGGCAGGATAGCATTTATACAGTTTGTTTATTATTAAAAAATAATAATAATAATAATAATAATAATTTATCAGGCCACCGGTGTTACAAAAAATACACAGGGTGGCTATGTAAAACTTTATTTGGGGTCACCTGCCTCGCCGCCCCGCTATGACCCGATTTTTCAGGTACCAACAGCCATGGTCCGGCCCTGTGAGGGTCCGAACTCTCCCCGGCGACAGCAAACGATCCATGGTTTTATGGCGGAAGAGTTTCGGGTGCTGGGTACCGTGCAGAAATCAGTCGGTGCTCGCCAGTCTGACAGGTGCGTGCTGGCCGCTCACTCGTTCGGATAACGGTCCTAGGTTCATCTCATTCCTCTCGCATCTTTGTTTTTGGAATTTAACCCTAACCCTGAACTGCTGTATAAACAGTTTTACCAAGTTTGAGAATTTTAATTAATTAATTAATAATAATAATAATAATAATAATAATAATAATAATAATAATAGGCGGCGTCTGCGCTCACCTTTCCCAGCAACTACATTCTACGGAGCAGCAGATCGAGACGAAGGTCAGGCAGGTGCCGCGCGTGACTCGCTGCAGTAGACTTTGACACTCACCTGTCCACGGTAGGAAAATGACCGCTCCCTGGTCGCGCTGGCCAGGTGTGTGTGTGTACTGTGTATATATATATATATCTATTGATAAAGTGCGGGGACTGGTTTTAGAAGTGTTGCAATATAAACCGATCGGCTCCACTCCTTACTGGTGACCTGAAGAAGGAAAGAATTCCTCCTCCCCCCCAAAAAGAAACATTTTAATTTAATCAGTTAAATCTGGAATATTCTTATTTCTGTCAATAGGACCTTCGAACTTCAATTGTCAGTGTTTGTTTAGTCAATTCGTTTAACCATTTCCCCACCTAAATCCTAATACGTTTGCTATGACGGTTTCCAGAGAGAGAGAGGGGAATACTAAACAATGAATCTGGGAGTTAGGGAATTCGAAATCATATATTTAATTTCCACTTGTGAAGGAGGGCACTGAAGTATTAGGAGGTCAGAAAAAACTACTCGGTCCTTATCCAGATTGTGCAGGCGTTTCTAGATGAACAAAGATTGGCATTGTCGGTCTGGGACCGATTACCTGGCAGATAGAGCCCAGCCTATTTGGTCCCAAGAGTTACCTGGATGAGACTGAGAGTAATGAGTTCCGGGATGATGACAACGCCAGGTCACACAGGAATATATTTGTGTGTGTGTGTGTTTTTTTTAAAGTTTACCCAACCTATTTTTATATCCTTCTGTTTAGATACTTCTTGATTATGAATTGCATTTCCATATCTAATGTATGGTTCTGCATCAGTGAGAACCAACACTAAACTATTTGTGTTCTCTTTTACAGGCCTGTCGAATTGGCCAATTCTTTACATAATTAAATGTTTTTCTAAATAGGCCTATCTGAAGAACAAGTTTTCAGTAATAATAATAATGATAATTTTATTAATATTATTACATCTACAGTATGAGACTGTCCAACATGCATCCTGCCTGAGATTTTCAGCAAAGAAATTTTTTACCTAATTATCTAGCACACATGAACTAGTAGGGCCTAACCACCTGCCCATCCGCTACTGTTGTGTAACTGACTGCCACCAGGTGTCGTACTAGCAGACTCGAATCAATTAGTAACTAATTTGCAGTTCAAGTTTAATTTCACAACAATTACATCATGAAACTGGGCCATTGTGAACTTAGGAATACTGACAAAAGGAAAATAGGTCTGAATAAAGCCACCATATACATTTGACTCATGTTTGAATCACGTCCAATACTCATACAGCATGCATGGACCCTCTCAACTTTGATGTTCAGTGATGATGTTGCCGAGTTATTGAGTGGCTATGGACACACAACACAGAATCTCATTGACAAAGTAAGTTTTTACCTCTATTTTTTATTTTTTTCTATGTTGTTTAATGATTATGAGTTTCTTGTCTTCAGTGCCGCCATAGAGTGTGTTTAGCATAGCTGCCATAGTAGGTAATTTTTTTCACTCCCAACTGCAGCTAGGAGTTGCAACCTTCCGAGAACTTCTGATGCTTAAGTCCAACAAAGAAATGTATAAGCAGCTTCCATGTTTGAATTGAATACAATGCCGCACATGGAAGGATCTGTTAAAGGGGCTGATGGGTTGAAGAGACTTGTTGTCTGCTCTTGTAATAAAAAGATCAATAAAAATGCCAGAATAGAGGCCCTGTACGTGGGACAGCGAGTGAGTTTAAGGACGATTACTGAATAATGTCTTTTGCAATCTGTGTTGGGCTGTTTTTTTTTTACTCAAATAACCCACCATGTTTCCTGCTTAATTTCAGGGCTTGGTGTGCATTTTAAAGATGGATAAATGGCTAAAAAATAACCAAATTCCCACACAACAGAGCAACACGCCAACAGCGGTCATGAACCACCGCATAATAACTGCATTAAATATGCAGGAGCGAATGAAAAAATTCATATGTTAAGGTGCATTGCTTCAGGTTGCCCCACACATGTACTTGGATCTTGGCAAAACAAAGAGAGTCGTTTTTGGATGCAGAAATGTTGAAAAAAAAGCCTGCTAACAGCGCTGAAAGCACTTGCATTTGATTTGAGTGAACAGGAAAAGGAAAAACTGACAAGATGATGTCCTTGAACCAACAAATGGAAGCTAGAAGAATTGTAGATTTGGCTGAGAACATTGAAGAACAACTGAAAAAGAAACTGAGTTCCTGCCTGGAATATAGCTTTGCACTTGAGTCCACAGACATGAAAGAGACAGCACAGCTGTGCATCTAGTTTAGATTGGTCACTGAAAACTTTGAAGTGCAGGAAGAATTACTAGCCTTGTCTTCACTTAAAGACTGTGCTTGAGACTGATATACTGGAAGCTGTCAGTAAGGAATTTGAGAAGTTTGGTATAATCATGGAAAAGCTGACTTCACTTGCCACAGATGGAGTACCTGCTATGAAAGGGGAAAAAGAGGTTTCAGCAGTTTATTCAAGTCAAAAGAGGTTGATGTGCCTGTCTTCCATTGCATTATTTATCAGGAGAGTTTATGCTGTGAACTTTGCAAGTCAGTTCATTGCATTTGATGGAAGAAGTGATCAAGATTGTGAATTTTCTTCGTGCTCGTGCACTTAACCATCGTCAGTTTACGGGATTTTTGGAAGAAGTTGAAGCAGAGTATGGAGATTTAGTTTATTTTAATGTAGTCAGATGGCTAAGTTGTGGAAACTTGTTGAAGAGATTTACTGAGCTCTGAGAGACCCAACTTGTCAGATCCCCAGTGGCTCACAAGATTGTACTTTCTTACTGATGTGACAAGTCATCTGAACATACTGAACTTGAAACTGCAGGTGGAAAAACAGGTATTCAGATTCAAACTGGACATGTGGATTGAGCAGATGGCAACTGGAGATTAGTCATTTTCTATTGTAGAGCTATTTGGTAGAAATGAAGTCACAATTTCAGAAGGAATTCACAGATTTTGGTGAGAGTGAATCAAGCTTTAAGTTTCTGTGGCTGCCTTTGGAGTGAAAATTCAGACACATCCTGAGGTTATCAGCATCTTCCCTATCAGTGTGGTTCAGTTTCAAGAGGAACTGATTTAGCTGAAAGTGAACTATGCCGACCAAGAAGACAGTATCCTTGGAATTTTGGAGATGAGTATATGAATCCCAGAACTATCCTGAAATTTCTGTCTATGTAGCCAAACTCTGGGCAATGTTTGGGTCCACCTTGTTCTGTGAAAATACATTCTCTTTCATGAACCTGCTGGAATCAAAGCTGAGAGCCACCATCAGTGATATAAACCTGGAGTCAGAATTGAGATGTGCCCTGACTGAATACACCCCACAGTTCTTGAGAATACTCCAGTCTCTTAAATACCAGTATTCTCAGGAACTTTATAAAAATTGATCAATGACTAACTAGCACTAGGCCTGTAACTGTGCCCTTTTGTACTAATAAAGTTGATTAAACGTTTTTGGACTGCTAAAGAATCCATATTTTTGAATAGTTAACAAGCTATACTTCACCACTGTTATCAATAAAAAATTCACACGGCCGCATGTGGATTTCTGATCATGTGGCCTACTATTGAAAAACTAGGACTCACTAGTGCTACGCCATTATGCTAGAAACACTGAACTATTATAAATATATTAATTACTATACTATTTTGTTCACATGCAACATTATTCTATATAGACATTTTTTTGTTTACCTAAGAATGCATAAATAAGTGATAATGATAATTCACATAAAACATGAAGATTCTGTGCAATATGGTTAGAAATAGGGAATGGTTTCCGACTTTTCAAAGAGAAAAAAACCCTACTAATCAGTTAGTTACGCTCCATGGTAGTATATATTCTAGTATTGTCAATTCAAAGTCGAAAGAAAATCATCTGTTACAAAACTTAATTATTTCTTAAGCAGGAGAGTAAGATTAAAATAATACACATTGACTCTCTTTCCTATTGCTTTCCTGCTATTTCTGTGTTTTGTTTTTTTTAAAAAAGTTGTTATCGAAATATTTCATTGATCTGTCCATTCTGTCACCATTATTATGCCAAAGGTGCCCTTTTCTGATAGCTGCCCCCTCATCTCATGAGTTTTCTATTATCCAGAAGAAAATGAAAGGGCAATTGTTTGGTGCCAACAACGCTAATGCCTGCCTTAGATCTTAGCTGTATTCATTTAACACTGAAAAGAAGCATTTTCAATATATGATGTGGGCATGAACTGCATCGCTGCCTGTTTGTGGTTGTGTCATCAATGATCGGCAAAAACACAAGCTCCTCGGGGCAAAACTGGTCTGCCATGTCTGTTATCGATTCAAAGGAAAAAGAGAACAGACCCATCAGCCTAAAATAAAGTTTTCAGTGCTAAGAAATTTAAGAAGAGATTTTCTATAAAAAAAAATAAAATAACACATATAAAGAAGCCATGTTGTTGTTTTCTTAAAATTTAATTTAGTCAGTAAACAGAATTTTAGCTTCATATATCAATGGCACTTCAAACATGATACACTACAATAGGTGTTCACAATGTCCACCATCAGCATCCACACTGGCATTGACTGCAGCATCTTGAACACCTGTATGTTTGATAGTATCCTGGACATTCGGCAAGTACATGGTCAGTAAATATGTTAGCAGGTAGATAAATGAACAGCTGCTATCCCTCGCAAACAAGTCCCTGTGCACAGTCTGTCTACATATGGGGGTCCATACTGGAGATGGGTGAGAAAAGCTCTACATGGTTCAGTATGGTTGCTGATTGTTGCCATCACCACTGTGGTAAACATACGGTCTGCTGGTGATTATATTGTTACCTATGGAGGGGCCTTGTTTGAAGATGATTCTCGGCAGTTTGATGCCTGTTGACAAGAATGATCCAGGATTCCAAGAACAACTTCATATGGTGCAAACTTGGAACTGTTGGAGCTTAAGGAAGCTAAACAGCAGGTAAGTACCTCAGTAGTCTATAATGATAAGTTGAATTGATTTGTTAAGTATTTGTTATAAAGCTGTATCTATCCTCACCTTCCCACCCCCCTGGGGCAGGAAGGAGTGGACCAGATTAGCGAAGTCTAGTGCTGAGGAAAGTCAGCTCCACCTGTAAGACAAATTCATATTCCATTGTATGAAAGAAATTCTGAGGGAGGAATAAAAGAACGTTAGCCAGGGTGAGTGGATGCGAGTTTAATAACCAGAATACTGTCTACACATTTGGGCATGTCTGTGCCCCAGAGAGCAAGCAGTTCATGGCATCTAGATACACAATTTTGACACAGTTAATTGAGAAGAAGAAACAAAACTGGTGGTTTGATGACACAAGGGACCTTTTTGTGTTATGGATTCCTACGCTTTTAATATTTTAGAATAGAGCTATTTACATTTTTTAAAAAAATTAAAATATAATTGTAGTTTATCTGTGAGAATAGGAATTGTGTAAGCTGTTCTTATTGTAAAAGCAAATAAAATGTAGAGGAGGCCAATACTTTATCTCCATACCTGTCTTTTTAATTTAATTTTAAAAAAAATATTGATATCATCAAAATAAATCTTAGGTAATTATAATACAGTTGAGTGGGTGCCACTGCTTCCTTTAATTAGTATGGAATCCGTCTGTTTCTTTATTCTCCTTCTCCCATTATAATACTCTCTGGTTTATTTACATAATGTTTTATTGAAATAATAGGAATTTTTTATTGTGGAAAATATCTTAATATTATTTCAGTGTTTTAAAAAATATTTGTATTAGTGTGTTGCTGGTATTAATTACATCAACCCTGTGACTGAGAGAACCAAAGGGCAGCCAAGTTCGATGGTAAGAATTTTTATGTACAAAATTGGATGAAGGAATTTTCTAAGTTGGAATTTCATTATCATTATTTTTAAAATTTGAAGTAATTTCCAAACTCTTATGTATCTGATGGTAATGATTTAAAGTTGTTTTTTTTTACTATTATGTAACAACTATTAGTGTTTATGATAGAATTTTTTTTTTTAATTGCTTGTTAGAATTTCAGATTACAATGGATAACAACCAATTATCTACTGAGGTGAAAGTATGTGTCTTAGACTAATTCGAGTATAAGGATTTTTAGTTACAGAAATAAATGGAAATCTAATGTTATATATTTTGAGTGTTAATGTGTACACACAGCAGGCTACGCAAGAGAACCACATGGTTGCCTACTTCTTGTGCTTGTGGAATAGCCGAGATGATGAAAATCACTATAAGATAAAAGAATGGGCATCAAAAGCAGACCATACTCCAGGAAAATTCAATGCGCAACACGAAACACTGATACATCAGTAAAGAATATTCCTTCCACCACTGCATATAAAGCTGAGCCTAATGAGCTTTGTAAAGGCAATGGGTGTATGCCAAGATGAAGGCTGGAATATTTGTCGGATCACAAATTTGTGATTTATTTTCCGATCCAGTCTTCCAGCCGAGGCTTAACCCACTGGAGCTGGCTGCACGGGAGGCTTTTAAACTGGTAGTCCAAAATTTCCTTGGGAACCACAAAGCAAACAACAATGCCGAGTTGGTTCAAGGCACGATAAAAGCCTTTGAAGAAATGGGTTGCCGTATGTCGCTGAAGTTGCATTTTCTTCATTCACACTTGGATTTCCTCCCAGCCAACCTTGGTGCTGTGAGCGATGAGAGGTTCCACCAACACAAAGGCAATGGAGATCCACTATCAGGGGAGATTACACTCCAACATGATGGGGGACTGTTGTTGTTGGTTTCTTCAGAGACAAACCACTGCTATTCACAAGTGTAAAATCAAGTACTTAAAGCATTTCTAAACAGTTAATGTGCACTTTATACAAGTGTGTTTGAGCTTATGGATAAAAGTTACCATTCAATATACAATGTGTTTATGTTGTAAAATGATGTTATTTTTTGCAATTTTGCAAAGTGCTTGATTTATTAATAAGCAATGACTGAAATGACATTTTTCTGTAACTACAAATCCTGATGTGCTGGGTCAATTCTGACTTCAGATTTGGAATTGGCTGCTTGATTCGATAAAGGACACCTACATATATCTCAGTGGCAGATGAAGAGTTATTTTTTGTTGTCCAGTGTTATTTATAGAGTTAGAAGACCTCTCTCTCTCTCTCTTTAAAACTAAAGCTCGGAACCTGAAAAATGACCCATTGTGACTAAGATACAGCAATATGATTCTGATTGTTGCCCCTGGAGCCTATTTTTATGCAGATCTATGATTTAATTAATTTTTTCTATGTATGCTTTTAAAGAATATTTAACTTCTAGATATTCATGGATTTTAACACTGCTACATACAGTGGTTAAAGTGAAAATAAGGGGAGGAAATAAAGTGAAACTCTTTGTTATTATTTGGTTGAGCCATCTTTTGTAGTACAAAGAGCCTCTACCATGTTTGACATTAAACCAGTGAGATTTTGTATTACAGTTTCTCTGTTTTCTTTAATTCTGTCATTTTTGCGGAACATGTCTTGATTGCTTTCACCTAATAATCCACATGTTCAATTTCCAGACTCTGGGTACACGAGGTGTGTGGCAGGTAGCACCACCATTCTGAATAATATGGGCATTGAATTTCAGTAGTATGCCTTGTCGGTGCAATAGGAGATGCATCTTTAAAATGACAATGTACCTGGCAGCACTATCCATGTTAGTCTTTCGTTGTTCTATACTGAAGCTGTAGTTAAATGGTCTCTGTTAGTCTTCTACAAACCCAAGTGCAATCTCCAGATCTGGACTACATAGAGTGGAATACATTGTTTGAAAAACATCCATCTGAAATTTCTTCCTGCCAACACCACATCCTTGGTGCAGCCAATGGACATGGGAATCATAAAAAATTTGGAGATATTGTATCACAGAAAGTTGGTAAACTACATTCTTGAAGCAATTGAAAATCTACTGACATCATCTTCAACAGCCAAGGAAGTCGGTGCAAGGGTTAACCTTTTACAAGCAGTAGAGTTTGTCACTGATAGTTGGCGAGAAATAAGCAGCAAAACCATTCAGAACTGTTTTGTTCACTGTGGTTTTAAGCATTCAGGCTTGGAGATGTTAGATACGACCTATAGTGAAAATGAAGCCATTTTGGAACTGCAACACGTCAGAAACTATGAGGATTTTGTATGCATCGACAACAGTTTTCAATGTTACAATGAAAATGAAAATTTTGAGGATGCAATTGTTGAACAAATTGCAGAAAAACACCAAGAGACATCAGAAGACTAGGAAAGTGATGAGGTTGACACACCTGAGCTTGACAGTGAACAAGACTGAGTTTTGTTGAGGTCTTACCAGTGATAACAGTTCAAAATGGCGGCTCTCTAGCATTACTGATGAAAGAAACAGAAGCCGAAATCCTTAACAAGGATCAAATGATTATGATCAAACCTTATTATCTAATACCAGTACAATTTACTTTTTGTCCCTAACTTTAACATCTTTGGAATCCTCACCAACAGAATGACAAACTTTTAAACTACAACATTCAAAGATGCACATGAATATAGTCATGCCCAGGTCAATGTGAACACCCAGATTTTTATATTTTTCAATATACAACTTTAGAACCCCAAAAGGCATATGTTTTTTTTCAACAATTGCATCATCAATTTTTTTTTAAGTTGCTCAATCAATTCATTAGTCTGGCTACAAACTCTTGACTTTCAACAAATCACCCTGAATATGGATGTAGCATGAAGAAAAGGCAGCAAGGAATGCAGTAGTGGGGGCTGGGAGACTGTTGATAAACTTATTTGTTAAAAACTTGCAACTGGTTCATCTCCAAGGATGTGGATGAAACTGAAAGCCAACACTACTGCTGAGAGAAAGCAAACCAAATCCTCAGGAGACAGACTTCATGTGACTTCATTGACTGTACAGAAAACAAATGAAAAGCCTTTAAACAAACTTCTACCTACCAAAATGGAAAGATTGGCAGCTGCTGCTGTTTTCTGATGAGTAATTTTGAAGTGTGTGATCAACGAAGCCTGAATGTTCCACTGAGTCAGCTGGGGAAACAGTTGTTGTTGCTCATGTCAGTCAGTGTGGGATGTTTCTCTTGCCATGGCACAGATTTGCTCGTTCTGGCAGAAGACATGATAAACAGAGAGAAGTGCATTCATCATACAGAGAAGAGTGGTCCCTGGATTGACTACTCTACCCAGTTCCAGCGAGAACTGTCAAGAAGTTTTTCAGACAAAACAACACAGAATGGTTAAACTCCTGATCTCAACCCAAACAAAAACACAACAGAACAATCTAAGATCGAGAGAGAGAGAGAGGCTGAGGAAATTAGACTACTACAAAGGAGAAAATAATTTGTGCTCAATCAAAGGTGGCCTTCATTCCAAACTTAAGGCAAAAAGCAGACATTTCATACTAAACCATGTACAACTGTAGGTATAAATGGATACCATTTCAACATAACGTGTTCACATTTGCACAAAACTAAATTTCAATGTACTGCTTGCTGCCATTTTGGCAACTAAGAAATGATTTGTCAAATTGGTAATTTTAGAATTCTGATTGAAAAAAGATGGCACAATGGTGATGGAGAAGACATTTGCTGGCTACAGAACTTGCCAGAGGGATTTGTATACTGTAGCATCTCAATATCATGAGCTTCAGACAGCATGATTCCTAGGGTCTGGACCCGGCCTCAAACTTTTTGTACCTGTAGCAGCAGACAGTTGGCTGTATCGAGTGGCCAGTTGTTTGCTGCTACTACAAACCTTGTAGAAACCTGGTGACCTCTTCCCTCATAGATGTAAAAACAGATAGCTACAATCCAATTCTTGTTTTTATCTATTTACCATGATTTTTGAAGTCCAAATGTGTTATCACCACTTTACTAAGATTACAAAGAAACTGCAAATTTTTTTTTTTTCCATTTATTTTAAGTGGCAGCCTTGCATAAGCCTAATAACAATACATCAGCTAATCCACCTGCTGGATGGCTCAGTCCATTGGGGGTCTTGTGCAAATTTCTCTAAATATATAAATATAGCATTTTTCTACTAATTAATAAATTATATTTTTTTTTTTTGCTGAAGCAATGAATAATTAGTCATTTTAAATTTCAGCCCCACAGATTTGTCAAACTTTGCTAGATACATACAGCATAATTCTTTTAATCTAGCAGGTACCAGTTTATATCTTCATAGTAAATAGGCATAATTTACCTATAATACAGGAAATCAACAACAATAACGCATCTATAATAGTAATGTACAGTAAAACATAATAAACAATACTTTAATAAAAGCTCATAGATTAAGTGGAGAGTGAACAGTACACTGCATAGCAAACAGTGACTTTCCTCCTGTACAGCACTGGTAGGACTGAACACAGTATAGTTGTACCATATTGCTAATGTTAAAAACTCTTCCACAGCTGGCTGAAGGGATGCTCCTTAATGACACTATAAAATAATTCAAAGAAATGTAATATAGGATTCTACAGAGCATTAAATATCGCCCAGTGCTAGATCACAGGTTGCTGGATTAAATGAATTTTACTGTACAGTTTAAGTCTTATGTAAGCATTGTTTGTATAATCAGATCAGAGGTTTAAACCCAGTCTGATTCAGAGTTCAAAGGTGTAAAATTCTAGGAGCATGAAGAGGGAATGTGTTAATTTCTGGAATGTTGCTACAAAAGAAACATATGATCCTTACCTCTAACTGCAGGATCCCAGCCAATTTAAGTGTTGGTGCATTTGTCATTAATGAAAATTATTCTGGAAGATTATTGGATTAACTTGAAAACAAAGTTTTGTGAAACATCAATAATTTTATAATAATAGAAGTGGCAATAAAAGCTTTAAAAGGTACATATCAACTAAAAAATAAGTTAAAAACAAAAGATTGAATTGGTACATTTAGATGAGGTAACAAGTCTTTTTGAATTTATCTTTTTTTTTAATAAAAAGTAATTTTCATCCTCTAGAAAGTCTCATTACAAAAAAAGGGACAATAGTTATGTCCATTTCCACAGGCAAGTGTAGTTACCTTTAAATAAAAACCAGAAAGTACAAAAATGGTTAGTTTTAGTAACTTAAAAAAAAAAAAAATATATATATGTAGCAGGTTATTATAAAGTTGTTCATAACCTCCAAATCATAACATATCAATGGAAATGTGCATACACAAGATTTTGTAGATTTTCCCACTTATGCTGTGATCTCAAAGTTTTTTATTTTGTACATAAAATCATAGAGGCACCAGTTTGCCTGTGTAAAGTCTAAAATCACAGCATTTATGAAGCTTTACTAGAGCAATGAATATAATATATAAATTGTCACGTGCTTGCTGAGGCTGATGTAGTCCCAGGATCTTGCATAACCATCCATAAATTTGAGCACCGTTAGGACACTCCTCTCCAACACCTGCAGATTTTAGGGATATCAGGCAAGGTTATCCCCATGGGAAATGAAACACATCAAGTTGCTGGGTCTACTGGTCTATCCTGACAAACAATTTAGGTGATGTACAAGACACTAAAGATGTTTCTGTTTAAGATGCAGAAACTGCTTCCTGCTAACACAGAAAAGTAGCTGAACTTACCACTAGAGTTACACCAATTCAGCAAAATGTTAATAAAATAAAATAGTTCCAATAAATTAATGTTGGTATTTATAACCAACCAACTCCAGGAACTAACTGCATGGCCAACCCAGTCTATAAGATTTATTAATGAGAAAACTAAAGTCACTGGAAAATACTCAATCTTTTTTCTTCTTCAAATACTACCTTCAATAGTTATGGTCTCCATCCAGTCAAATTCACCTTAGTTTAGAAGCCATACCACCTGTAATCTTAGTAATGGCACCACGAGAATATTTTGACCTGTGTACTGGGGTTGTAGATAATGACACAAAATGGTACAAAAAGTATAAAAACTACAGAGTCCATGTCACTTGTAACACAACTAGCAATTAGTAAATAATGAAAAATTGTTAGCCTCTCCCATCTGTAAATGTGGGTCCCTCCCAACTAGTTCATACCATTTTACAGAAGAGACAAAGTCCCAAGATTTCAAAATTGGTGGTTTTTGAAAAGTATGTTATCATTAGATTCCTGACATTAACAGTGTAAATGCGTATTGCTATAATCAGCCACATATATTTAAATGGTAAAAACAAAAATCCCTGTAATTAGAGTTCCTTTTTCTTTAAAAGGATTTTGAAGACAACTTCAAAGCAAAAAAATTTTTCCCAGATTGTGCCAATTCAGTAAAGCAACATGCACACCACAAGAGCTTCAACATGTCCACTATAAACAGGTTTATCCTTATGCATCAAATACAAAAATTCCAAGTTTAATTAGCAAAGCAATAGAGGAAATAACTCTTCATTGCATTTTCCTGATTTTAGAAAACACTGATAGTAGTATGCACTACAAGCATGAAATGTCTCATATGTAAAGAAAAGTTCCAAGCTATTTTGGGTTAATATACTTAAATTTACAGCCACAAGCAAAGGACTTGACTACACTTTTATGCTGTTTGGATGCAACATTACTTTCTTTTAACCTTGTTTAACAAAACTGAACTCAAAAGAATTTCTTTTTTTAAATTCAAGTGTTTTGACAGTCTTATACTGATTTTATACGCAGTTTTTAGAAGCAAAGTTCTGATATAAAAACAAATCATTAATTTGAAAATTCAGCAGCAGTTTTTCACATATGAACAACTTTTCAACTTTCCAGATAGAATTCTTTTGTACAGTGGATCGGTCAGTAACAACTGTCCAAAAGATAGATGGATATTTATTTGATTACTACTTCTGATTGATTTGTTTAGTATTACAAAAACAAACCAACCAAACAAAAAAGCAATATTAGTTTAGGGGGTTTAAAAACTACCAATCAAATTTTAAGAAGAAGCACTCAGAATTAATGTGACAGAGAATTTCACAAAGTATATATATATATTTTATGTACAGCATTGGTAAGCATCAGGGAGAGGTTAGCATGCATGTGAATGTCCATGAATGTTACAAGAACTGTAAATTTGTAACAATTATAGTCTGCTCCATCATATCAGACCAGATGTATCATGCTGGTAAACTGAAAAGGTTCAGTGAAAGTATGAGTCAGTCGGCAGAGTGAAAAGAAGTGTTATTATGAATCCAATGCTGTGAGCATGGTGGAATGAAAACAGCTGAAGTACCAGTTAGCCCTTGGACTTTGCAGCCACACCCAGCTTCTCAAGCACCCTAATTCCCTTCTCCATGTACTCTTCCCTAGTCATCCAGAACGAGTCCTTGTCTTTCATGATGTCTGCTAAAACTGCTCCCCCTAGGAAAACCATGTGCTTTCTTCGAGGAGGGTCTTCGATTCGGATTTTAAATTTCTGGAAAAGGAAATTAAACATATGCAATTATATGATGATGAAAAACAAATGCAACTGAAACACGTTTCTTCTTATTTGAAGCACATGCACTAAAGGCCAAAGTTCAACTCCACAACACAGAGATATGCTCATTGTATTTAAACCTTTACAATGGATGCTTGACTGCAAGATTGGAGTCATCAATCAGTGTATTCAGTCTCCACCAGAAAGACGACAAGATTACATGGAAAATTAGTCTTCTGCTTTGAGTTACACGAAGTGATTTGGAAAAAGGATTAGGAACCTTACTAATGCAAATCTAGATCTGAGTATGTCACAGGTGTAAAAGACAGCATCCACTCTCCTGTGTTTGTAATATAATTAATTTTTAAAATAATATTAAAACAATGAAGAGAGGAGAGGTGGCAGCTACTGTTTGTGATCACTAAAATGTGTCTGTGTTGCAGTTTGGTTCTGGTTCTCAAAGCTTTTCTGAGATTTGGAAAAACCTAACAAAAATTCAACTTTCTAGTGGATCCATTTCATTATACAGGAGTCATTTTTTAAAAAAAAAAAATTATTTTATGTTAATAGATTTTAAGCAGCAGCTTACTCGCTCACTAAGATTTTAAAAAATTCACACTCTCTCATTTCATAATGAAATCTGAGTGAAAAAGAATAGGCAGGGAGAGATGGGGACTTGTCAGCAAACATCAAGAGATTCCAGCAGCGGCAGCGGTGGAGCCAGACAGATTTTTAAGACCTACAGAGGTAACCACCAAGTGTCTGACAAACATCCTGTCAAAGACAAAAAGTTTGCCCCTCAGCTGAAATAAAGAAATGGCAGTTGAACAAATATTAGTGTAGTTATTAGACAGTGGAGGGGAGGTCTAGCTTTCCAAAATAATTAAAAGGGTTTAAGTGTGGGCAGTCAAATTCTTTTGTCTGTTTTTTTTTTTACCAATAAAGATATCAATGACAGGAATACATTACTAGCATTAGTCGTGGATAGTGATAGTGTAAACTGGTTTAAAAATTAAACCGATAAGCAATTCACCACCTGCCCTTCTATAAAGAATAGTGGCTTTGTGCCTGCTTGCAGCAACTAAGATGAAAGTGTTAAGGAAGAGTCAAACAAAGAACAGCACTAGTTCTCTCTCATTTCAATGATTCTAAAGAGTGAGCACTACATTATTTAGAGAAGCAAGTGTCCTCGACAAATAAATAAGCACAATCAAAATAGCAGGTGCCCTTTTTGCTAGTAGCTTCAGTCAACTCTCTAGATGACCTGTTTCTGATAAATTAATGGTCATTTTGAATGTGGACTCTCAAAAATGTGAATGCTGCATTAAAGTTGTCACAATTTTTGCCATTTTGTGTTATAAAAAGCTCACAAAATGAAGAGCACTCACTGAAAGCTTGCTTGTGTCCCCTTTGAGTACCCTTTCTAGGTACAGTTGCTTGAGTTCACGCTCCAGTCGGCTGGGCAGGCCAGGATACATGGTGGAGCCACCAGACAGAACAATATGCTTGTAGAACTCTGTACGCGTGTCAATGTCCGCTGCCTGGATTGTGTTAAACAGTAATTCTGCCACGCCAACGCCTTCCACATCAATTAAGTGAGGCTGGAACAAAGCTTCAGGGGCACCAAATCGTTCTCCGCCCACTTTTATCACTCGACCATCAGGAAGCTGAAAAATCAATGAATTGTTAGTTACTGCATTTAATGCTAGGTTATGAAATTTCATCACAGGGCTGTTCTGTTTCCATGAAAGCCCATGCCAGCTCAGTATATCAAATGTTTTGGCATCACTAAGGCAAAGAAAAAATATTCAAAATTTATTAAAACTTGTTAACAAAATTAACTAAGTACAGGCAGTCCCCGACCTTATGTAAGATCTAAAATTTTAAAACATTCCTAGACAAAAAAATACCATTTTTATGAGGGAACTACTTTCCAGCATGTAGGAGGGTTGTGACTGTTGCATAGTAGGTATTGTGGTTGGTCACTTCCTTTCTCACAAGCCAGTGTGTTCCTACTCTTGTTTTTGTGTGCGGCATTTGTTGCAGTGCATTTCATGTGTTGTATTCTTGCAGGTTTTACCCTTGTAATCATGGCTGAGAAGCAATGCAGTGATTCTAAAGGTGCTAGTGCTACGAAAAAATGATGTACAATTAATCTTGAAGAGAAATATAATATGGTACAGAGGCATGAGAGTGGTGAATCCATAACTTCTCTTGCATATGCTTTGGGTTTTTCTGCATCCACAGTGAACGCCATAGTGAAAGATCACCACTGCATTAAAGAACAAGTGAAAAGTTCTGCACCTATGATGATGACTACCATCACTAAGAAACGTTCTGGTGCATTTGCCAAGATGGAGAAGTTGCTGATTATGTGGGCGAAGGATCAAAATCAATGATGCACACCATTTAGCCTTCTGACAATCAAGGAAAAGACTAGTCTTTACAGAGACTTGAAGGCAAAGAGGGATGAAACAGAGGGAAGTTTTGTTGCAAGTAATGGGGTGGTTAAGCCAGTTTGAAGTCCATACAAATGTGCATAACATAAGAATGAGCCAGTGCTGATACAGTGGCAGCAGAAGAGTTTCCAAAAGTGCTGGTTATTGTAATTGAGGGTAGTTATTTGATGGAGCAAGTGTTTAATGTTGATGAAACTGGGTTATTTTGGGAAAGAAGGCTGACCATATGTACATTGCTAAAGAAGAAAAAACAAAGCCAGGTTTTAAGGCTGCAGGGGATTGCAAGTTCAAATTTCTGCTTGTGTACAACAGGGAAAATCCACTGGCACTGAAGCACATTCACAAGTGGTCTCTCAAAGGCCTGGGTTACAGTTGCCATATTTGAGGCATATTTTTGGCACCATTTCTTCATCACTCAGTTGAAGGACTATTGCCAGGCCAAAGGAATCCCTTTCAAAATCCTGTTGATCCTTGACAATTCCCTGGTCATCCTCCACAGTTGGATGATTTTCATCTTAACATCAAAGTTGTGTTTCTGCCACCAAACAACCTCAGAGCTGCAACCAATGGATCAGGGGGTTATAGCAAGCTTCAAGGCGTACTCTCTACACAGGACATTTGCTTGAGCTATCCAAGCTACAGATGGGGACAGCACGACCTTGCAGGACTTCTGGAAAAACTACAACATCCACAATGTAATGAGAAACATTGCAGCAGCCAGGGATGAGATCAAACCAATGAATATGAATGGTGTTTGGAAGAACCTGTGTCCTCAATTTGTTAACAGTTCTCAAGGGTTCAAAGATACAGCCAGGGAAGAGACCACTAAAGTCGTTGAAAATCTTGATTCCCATGGTGAAGAGCTGACAAATGAGGATTTAATAGAGTTGGAGGCTCAAAAAGTTGCAGAGGAGAGCCAGGACAATGACAATGATGATGATGATGATGATGATGATGATGAAAGGAACCACCAAGGCACTTTACAACAAAGGAAATGACAGCCTTTGAGAGGATGGACTGTGATGCTGTCAGGTTCGCCTAAGTCAACAGAGACATCCAAGATGACCTGTCTTGTTACAGGACCATCTATACTGAGAAAAAGATGGCTGCTGTGCAGTCAACTCTCGACAGGTTAATAAAAAAGGTTGAACAGCCACCAAAACCTTCTACATCCTCATCAATTCCTCAAGACTATGTTGCATCAATCTCCACTTCATCCAGTATTAATTAATTAGCCAGCATACTACACCACCACTCATTTTTGTGAGCAAGCCAACACTGGGAATTAAGGTGTGTGATGTTCATTGTAAAATTATATTTTATGTACTCCATATTTATGGTTTATGTAAAAAATGCACCAGACTTAATCAGACCCCAAAATCATTACATAAGTCAGAGACTGTCTCTACGCAGTGTATTTACATTTCCCAGGTTTAATACTAATATGTTTGTCCAATCCCGTCACCTTTTAATAAAATATTAGAATATGCCACATGAGCACAAAGAGAAGTGTCACACGAAGTTTTGTTAAAGACTTTGCATTACTGCGAACCACACTGAACCATTCCAGTTTCCTTTTTATTTTAAATTAAGAACTATGTAACTGAACAACACATTTAAGGTAGTCTCTTACAACACAATTTGCATTTTTTTTTTTTTTACTCCTAGAATGATAATAAATACTGGCAGTTTAATATGTTCTTTTTAAATAAAAATACCAAAAATCTTTCCATCTAGATGATTAAAAAAAGAAAATTAGGTATGAAAAGAACTTGAACATCAAAGTAAAAGCCTGGATGGCTGGCTGGCATACATTGATGCCAAGGTGTACTTCTGGAATCTTAGCAGGAGAATTTCTGTGTAACCCCAATAGAGGAACTCACCACATAAGTTTCCACCAGGACTGTGGTTTCCAGAGCTAGTTTTTGTTCCTGTTCTATGTCATATGCCACATAACACAACTTCTCCTTCATCATGCGGACAGTCTCAAAATCAGCTGAGTGGTTGAAAGCGTAGCCTCGAAGCAGCAGTAACTGAAACAGATGTTAAGAAAAGTAAACACCGTCAGGTGGACCAAACATCATTTTTTTTCTCCTAAAAATAAAACTTACAAAGAGCTTCTATAAATGTTTTTTTTTTAAATTTAATTTAATGCAAACCTTTCCATGACAGACAGACTACAACTCAGCCATCTCACTGAAACACCATAAAATAGTTACTTCAAAGGGAGATGAAACGAAGCAAGGGGCTCTTACCCAGGATGGTTTACAATAAATAAAAACAGCTCACCACACGTTTTGCATGCCAGAAAATGATTCTTCTATTTGTACTGAATTCTAAAACAAATTTCTTATGCTCTTTTAAATTTTATTTTTATTTGTACATGAACATTTAAAACTTCACTTGTCGTCTAAGGGACACAACTCAGCACAACCTATGTTGGTACAGAACTTGTATCAAAGCCTGAATGATAAAGCCTCCAATGTTTCATGTTATAAAGTTAAAAAAAAAAAAAATCTAAAACAAAACCCACCTTAATCAGGTATTTTGTTGTATCTCGACCAGCAATGTCCAGGCGCCTAGTGAGATGAGGAAGTGCATATCCCTCGTACACAGGGCAGATATGGGTGACACCATCTCCAGAATCAACCACAACACCTGTAAGCAAGCCTATTGAAACAATAATAAATTGAGAACTATTAATACTTATTCAAATCAATTTTTAAAAACATTACAATACAATTCAGGTGAACATAGAACAATGAAATATTTAGGTTAAAGCTCTAGCAGACAAGCAACAAATTTATACAAACAATAAATAAGAATTTTAAACAAAAGTACAGTAGAAATTTTCTTAGAGTAACTAAAAAAATCCCACATGAAAATAAACTGTCAAGTGTTCAGCTGAATCATTAATGAAAGAATGAAACTTTTATTTTGTATGTGTATACACACAAACAACAAGCATTTCCAAGTCTACAGCACTTGTAAGGTACGTTCAAATATGATCATATTCTGGTTGAAGAGGACCTGCACATTGAAGAAAGAAATCTAAACATGATATTGCACATACACTATATAATGTTAGCCATTTTCTAAAAAACTGAGCAACTTTGGAAACTCTCATGCAAATCATTTATCCCACTTAATCTGTTTATCTCTGCATATAACCTATTACCATTTTCTCTAATAAACTGGTCAATTTTAGGAATACCTAGGTGTCATTTAACACCAAATGTGGCGACTCACCAAATCAGCATTGTTCAAGGAGATGACAAAGACTGCCATTGTTTCCAAGTAACTTTAGGAGATTAACAAGGTACTGTCAGACTGGCCGGTTCATATATACATATTGTACAGGTTAACCAAGGGTTAGAAACACCATGAGAATTGTTATCTTATCACACTTGCCAGAAGAACCAGATTTTCAATAGCATGATCTTCACAAAACCAAATATTAACCAACCATAAAATTTTGATACAGACAGTCAACAGGCTTCACACTGGTAGTACATGATCCTAAATATCACTGCTGCATCCTTATGGATGACAGCACCTGTCTTCACCATAAATGTTAATGCCATACTTAAAGTCCACAACATTACTTGCATGGTGCAGCCTGCATAATCTCCAGACTTGATCAGCTGGGTGTGGACCCGGTCAAAGAATGGAGCAACATCCTACAACAGTAGCTGGATCACCTGATTTGGTCAATATTAAGATGTTTACAGGCTTACATTAGAATTTGATAGTCACACGCATTATTAAGGCTACCTTTTCTGCTAATGTACCAGTGATAATTTTTAGATGGCTGTCACTACCATTCTGCTTGTTTATTTCAGATAGTTAAATTGTTACTCATTTTATTTTTGCCTAACTCAACTTCCACCGACAACCTTTTTTTTTTAAAGGTAGATTTAAAATCATTATGCAGGTCACTTGAACCAGAATATGAACACACATGAACATACCATACCATACCATAGCATACAAGCACTACTGGTGTGGAAACATTTGTTGTTTATTTTTTGTGGATATATATATATTTTGCTAGAAATTTCAAAAATATCTCAGCAGTTATTAGTAAAAAATGCAATTTATTTAGTTTCTGTAGCATGCCCCTCCCTCAATTATTAATTTTTCAAGGTTAAGGTCACAGAGACTGAAATTTACTTACCCTGAGCATATAATGTTAGAACTGCTTGAATTGCTACATATACTCCACTAAACCTGTATTTTTCAAACATTACCTGAAAGATAAACTCTTATTATAGCAGATCATTGATTACAAAAAATAAGAAACCATCCAGAACCGTTAATATTTTTCAGAATTAACTAATTCATTTAAATCTTAATCTAATGACAGAAAAACAAAACACTGCAAATAATTTAAATATTTGATAGTTAATTTACAATAATACAAAAAAGTGCAGAAGTAAACCATAACATGTAACAGTTCGTACCATGCTGGCAGCAGTAGTGGACATCAGATGCCATTAATGATTTATGATTCATTAATAATAATGATTTTCAAAATTTGTCAGCCAGACATACCTCTATCATTTTTTCCCTGTTCTTTATGGGATTCATTGGAGGCTCTGTGAGAAGAATCTTGGTCTCTTCAGGATTGATGTTCATCTTTTGCCGTCCAAAAGTGTAATCATACACATGAATCATGTCTTCCCAGTTGCGGACAATTCCATTTTCCATAGGATAGTTGACTTCTAGCATCGAACGCAGATGGCTGGCCTCTTCACCAACCATCAAGTCCTGTGAACAGAAAACAAACTGGTTGCCAAGATCACAAATTTAAACCTGGGTTACATACACCATGCCTAGAAATATCCAGTTCCTACTTTGTACTTTAAATGTTTAGTAAATGTGCAGAGATAACACTTGAATAAATTTGAGAATGAAAAATATTATTTATCTCAATTTTAGCATGTCAAAAGTTAGGCAAGAATTTAACCAAAGTGATTAGCATAGCATTCTTTTGGGTAAAAGAGAAAAGTTATGTCTAACAAAGATCTTTAAATACAGACAAGGATTGATTAAATGTGTCAAGTATTGTATAGTGTGTTGTATACTGTTTTCATTTAAGCATATAATAGACAGGGACAGGCATACTTTTCTGCATATAAACTGTAGACTTTGAGAAGGCTTTTGGTTCTATAATCAGAGCGCATCTTTGGAAAATAATGTAATGTTATGATATACCCAATAAAAATGATCGAATTAATGTGCAAGGATAAAAAATGCAGAAGAATTAGAAAGGTTCCGAGTAAAACTGAAATGATGTAAGGATATCTTTTTTTTTTCTTCTCATGGACTGGATAATGAAGACTGTTGAAGAAAGAAATATAGGTATCAAATGGATGACAACAGGAAGATTTAGATTTTGCATATGTAGCAATGCTATCAGCATCTAAACAACCTATAGCAAAAAATAAGACTAAATAATTAAGCATCAAAACAGCCTAGATATTGAGGATCAACAATAAGAGCAATAGACAAATAAAAGTCAATGAATATGAACTGAAAGAAATTGAGAAAATAACATTTAGGCTCATAAGAAAGCAAATGGCGGTGGTGAAGATATTGTGAACAAAGTAGAGAAAAAAAAGTCACTTTGGAAATTAAATAAAATATTACATTTTAAAGTTTACAAATTAAAAGACAAAGGTGAGAATGTAATTCACAAGTTAAGTCAGTGCTATCATAAGTTGAGAGACATTGACAATTAACTAAGGAGAAACAGAAATTGGATACATTCCAATGTTTGAAAATTATGAAGGCAGCCACACAAAGTTTCAAATAAGGAAATAATCAAATGCACCAAGGCAATGAGAGTAAGTTAAACAGTGAAAAGCATATATATGTATATATTGGAGAGAGAACATAAGTATTGCGCAAAAAACATTGCCTGGCATCCAAAAGGCAGGAGAAAAGTTAGCTGAAGAATGAACTACATGGAGATGGAGAGATGAGTTGGATGAGATGTTGCAAAATCAGGCAAGAGTTGTAGCCAGTGGCAGACAAAATTAGAGCTACATCATTATGACCTTGTCCAGGAGGGAGCAGTATGTGAAAAAAAGTAAAAGCAAGCAAATTTGCACTTTTATTTCTTTACTTTTTAAAAATCTGAAAAAACTTCAAAAAGAAAAGCAGGGTCCACAAAGTTTAGCTTATATTACTATTTACAACTCAGTTTTAATACTAAAATTACTAATGACACTAAATCAAATCATGTATGAATTATTTTCATATCAGTACTTCAAAAACACTGCAATCTTGTGTTCTAGAGCTCTTCTGAAGTGAGAGTAGAAAAGTAAAGATATCAAAACTGATGCAAACAGATAAATATGATAAAAATGTTTCTCGGCCTTGTGAGCAGCTTCCTCATCTTTGTTTAAGAAGTGGCAAAAGTTTAAATTTAAAAAAAAAATTAAAAATAAAATAAAATAAGTTAACTACTTATTTACAGATTCCAGTACTTCTTTAATAAAACATGCATAAAAACACGCCTAGTTTTCAAGGTTTACTTAGTGTGGCATTGTGGGAAGGCTTTCTTAATTGCCAGCAGTTAACTTGTTTCAGATTCCACCCACTCCCCACTTAAGTTTGTCCAGATGCATGAAAAGGAAGTTAGTTACATCTGAATCCTCTCCTTCGGTACAAACAGCAGGTTCGAGAACAGTTTGCTCAAGGATTGCACATTCCTTCTGTGATGTTTCTGAAAAGTTGTTTTTAAGTGAAAACTAGAGCCAGAAAGCTAAACAAAGTGGAGTGAAGAAAAGACCACTGATTGCTGTAGTGACAAGTTTGCTTACACAACATAAATTCAATCACCTCTTGTTTTTCTTGACAACAATTACATAGAGATATATCACACAAAATTGGATGTTAAAATTTATCATCTTTAATACTCAATATCCTTCAAAATCTGGCTGATTTTTGTTGTTGTTGTTGTTTTGGTTTAATACACTGAGGGAGATACACCCAGTCAGACACCAAGAAATAAGAACCAAAGCAAGCACTCACCTTCACCTCGATGTTGCCCACCTTGGTTGTAGCTCTAATGATGGGACGGCCCACCAGAGAGGGGAAAATGTGAGAAGGGAAATTGGATCCTGCATATCCACACTTGACAAACTAAAAGAACAGGGAAAAAAAAAGTGAATAATTTTGAAAGAAATAAAGAATATTTGCTCTTGTGAAAAAAAAAGAAGAAAAGAGAAGGGGATGGGGCAAGATTTTTATGGTTTCTTTTAAACCTGCTGAATATTCAGTTTTAGGCATCTCAATGGAGTTAACACTTAATACAGCACAAATAATTAATTACTTAAGACAGCAAAACATTTCCAAGGCAACTGGAGAAATTGCTCAAAGTTTTTCGCCAAAAATTTCAGCCCTTACATTTATTTTCAGAATTTACTCAGTTGGAGGATTTCCAAAGTAATTTGTAGTGCATTCAGAATTTCCTCGATCTTGTTACTGCTCGCAGTGAGGTCTGGTCTGGTCAGCCGCTTTAGCTAAGTATAGCAGTTCTTAGTTTCCATTAGTGGTGCATACATAGCCAAACGATTACTTGGTAACAGAAAGGTATCTGCACCAGTAGGAGGGGGCCATCTCTTCTTCATCTGCGAGATGAGATACGGCAGGTTTTCTCTCAGTTCTCTGTTTCGTGAAAGCAAAATTAAAACAACAACAACAAAATTCTTAATGGTTTCGAGGAGGGAGGGGATAAATGGCTCTATTGCGCCCCCCCCCCCGAGACGAGAGTTCACGCTGGCTCGATCCGTCGCAGATTCTCTCGGGATCAACTTGTACGCATCTGCTCTCCTCGAGAGAGAGGAAGTGCAACCGCCCCTTAAAAGCCCAGTCTCTTAAAATCCCACCGTTCTGAGCCACGGTCTACGCCCGATAGCTTCTGGCACCGCCACCCACCCACCCACGGGAGCCGGACATCCAGTGACAGAACGAGCCCCGAAATTATTCGAGCAAAGTCCGGGTGGAGGGGGACACAGCCGATCCCCGTCGCCAGGATCAGAGTCCCCCACCTGTTAAACGCCCACCCCCCCTCATCACTCCTCTTTTCTTCTCTCATCGTCGTGCACCCGACAACGATTTCCGTTCGGACCCTCGTCTCAAGAGCCCACCCCAGCCCCGGGGGGGAGGATTCATCCTGACATTTCCCCTTCTCCTTCCGGGTTGTGTACTGAAAACGCCAACAGCGATTTCGCTGTAAGATTCGAAAAACGTGAGGAAATAAAAGTTCCTCAGAGTCCAGCACTTACCCCGGTACCATTATCACAGACTATGACTTTTCGGCCTTGAGGATCCATTGTAGATGATCGATTGATTGAAAATCATCGGAAAATCATCTAATACCGAAGATTGTTCGCCTACCGGAAGCACACACCCAACAAGGAAACTACCAGCTCCCAGCATGCATAGCGAAGCCATGTTTCTGAAGACGCATTCGTTCGAACTCCCCGGAAGCTTCCGCCAGGAACGTACCATTTATGCGGAGACAGGGGGGAGAGGATGTACTTAAACGAATAATAATTAACAGGTGTGCAACACACAGAAAAGAAACAAAGCGTTTTATTAACAGTTAAGCCAGCTAACCCGTGTCTTTTTTTTTTTTTTAAATAGGAACTAAATAAAGTAATATTACTAATTCGCATTTGAGAACGGTAAAAAACAACAACAATGACGACGACGACGAAGGCATTTTTACCTGCGATAAATTGGTTTACGTACACCTTTGGCGAGCTGTTGGGATCGAAGAAGTACCAGAACGGATTATGGAAGTTCTTCTTGTTTTGAGCAAGTTATTGGTTCTGCCGTTGTTGGTGCTGCCTGGTTCTTTTATCGCAGTTCTGCCGATGAAGTTGGCTGTGCCGATCGATGTGATCGATACCATGAGCAGAACTCCCGTGAAGATATTTACTGTCGAAGAAATCGCTGAGTTCGATGGCACGGACGTGAGTACTATCCACAAATAATAAATAATAATAATAGTAGTAGTCCTGTCCACGTCTGTACGTCTGCTTTAATTGGACGTCTTTCTTACTTCCGCCTTTGCCTCTACGTAAATTAACCCTGCCAGGTTTCCAGGGCTGTAGGATCTCATCTAGATCGGGATGTCCTTCTAAACTTGGCACGAATCGCCGAAATCCTTGCGGTGGGAAACTACGGTACCCGACACGGGTAGGGCGGCGGTTCAGTTACCAGTGCATCACATTCAAACTTTTTATTGGGGGGGGGATTGTTGTTCACGAGGGTAACATATGGTCGGAGACCATTTAAATATAACCTTACTGCGGTCAGCACGTGTGAGTAAAACAACAACAACAATAATTATTGTTATTATTACCTTTTTCTTCAGAAACACAAACCGATATACATGGCAGTCAAAGGTGTGGTTTTCGATGTTGTTGCTGGAAAACGTAAGTAGGAAATATGCGGAATGTGAAAAAAGAGAGAGATTAATGGATACATATCTATAAACTAGAATAATGTGAATATTCTCTCTCAAAGATTTTCGTTTAACAAGATGTCAGTGTATTGTATGACCTCGCTTTCCTGTTATTTAAATATCGCTTTTCTCCTAAGCATATATATATATATATACACAATGTCAGATCGATATATATATATATGTCAGACTGTATTAGATATATATATATATTATGTCAGACTGTATTATATATATATATATATATGTCAGACTGTATTATATATATATATATACAATGTCAGACTGTATTAGATATATATATACAATGTCAGACTGTATTAGATATATATATATATATATATATATATATACTATGCGCACTGTCAGACTGTATTAGGTATATATATATATATATATATATATATACTGTGGCGCACTGTCAGACTGTATTTATATATATATATATATATATATATATATATATATATACAATGTCAGACCGTATTATATATATATATACTATGCGCACTGTCAGACTGTATTAGGTATATATATTATATGTACTATGGCACACTGTCAGACCGTATTATATATATATATATTGTGTGTGTCAGACCGTATTAGATATATTATATTATACAATGTCAGACTGTATTATATATATATATACTATGCGCACTGTCAGACCGTATTATATATATATATATATATGTACTATGGCGCACTGTCAGACCGTATTATATATATATATATATACTATGGCGCACTCACTGTCAGACCATAGTATTTTCAGAATTTTTTTTTTTTTGTAAATTCTAGAGATTTATTTAAATAAATTATTACGTCTCACACTTGAAAGCTGGCCAAATGACGACCGACAGTTTTTCGTGATTGTAGTTTCAAGGAGAAACAAAACGGACCAGGCCTCACAAATAGGGTTCCGTTGAAAATTTAAAAAGTGAATAAACCGAATATCTAATGTGGGATAGTGGATAAGTACTTTAAAAAGGGGGATGGGGCATCCGTAATGGAGTAGATCCAATTCGTTCACATAACATAGGTTTGTCATCTGTCTCTTCCGTTAATCTTCTTAAATTTGTAGTTGATGCTCCTTTCTATACGAATGTAGGTTGTAATTTCCAGAACAGTTTTCATCAGTATTTCAATTGCTTTTCAGGCTTTTATGGAAAAGAATCTGCCTACAATGTCCTGGTGGGAAAAGATGCCACGCGAGCTGTAGCAAAGATGTCTTTAGATGAAGAAGACCTGGAAATGCGTCAGGATGTTGTAAGTTTAAAAAAAAAAAACAAACAAACCTACAACTTCCAAGCTCGGCTAAAGGGGGTATAACTAATAAAGTTTGAGGGAACACCTGCTTATTCTGGAGCCATACATGACAGTGGAAAAATATAAGTAAGGTATGAATACTCCACGGTGGCACCCATTTTCTTTAATCAAGGTGGGACCATGCTAACTACATTGTGGGAATGAGATCGGCAATCTCATTTAGAAAGTCCTGGTAAAATTGGTTTACAGGTGGTCAGGGTTACTCCACACACTCGCTCAATGGGGTTCATGTCCAGCGGTTGGCCACGCCATGCCAGCAGAGTTGCAATTTGCACAGGTGATGAGAGCAGGAAGTGGTCCAAATCATGTGCCCCACATAGCAGAAACTGCTATACTTTGAACTGACCACAAACCAGGACAATGAAAATTTCTGTTCTGGATGGTGGCACACCCATACGTGATTACTGTCTGAGAACTCTGAGAACCTTGGTTCATCAGAAAGAAAAAAAATGAGTGGTCCAAAAAGGAGAGAGTGGTAGAATTTGCATTGCTCATTGTAGATGAAGACTGACATTGTGTAGGGTGACAAATAGTCTGTACCTTCCTATGCAGTGCTGTGCAGAAAATGTTAGGATTCTTATGGACACCTGCATATATTTCGCATATTTGAAGCTAATTGTTGGGGTTTGTTTTATATGTTTCTCTTCACAACGTGAATTTTCTGTTCTTTTAGGTTTGGGCATGTAGGATGCACATGGACAGTTGTTTTATGGCTTCTCTTGAAGTTTCCCTGCTTATAGTCAACAACAGAATATCTTGGAGATGTCCTGCTGGTTTCTACCAACATCTCACTGTCCAACTGTACAGCTTCTTCTACAGTCCGTCAATTCTTGTAAACCTAAACCTGTTTGTGTCAGGGTGTCTCTCTACATTTGAAAATTTCTTTCATCATATATTCCAAAGCGGTGTATTTCTATATTTTATATTGATAAATTCTGAGTGAGTTGGTTAAAAATATATATAAATTGTCATTGCATTTGTCATAGTCACTTATATCTTAATAATTCACCAATTAGTTAAACAAATTTCACCAAAATGAAAAAAAATGTAATGGTGTACTGTAAATGAAGTCTGTCTTTGCATGTAACATCACCAACCCAAAATTGTCAGTCAGCTGCAATATTATACATTTACCAATGTTTCAGAGCCAGCTCTTCTATACTGGACAGTATTAGAAACACCAGTTTACTAGGTGTATGTATATGATTTGATTACATTTTTGGTTTTCTTAGTTGCTTAGCTCATTTTTTAAAATGATAATCAGAGAAGACTGTCTAGCTGTTGTTTCAATGTAGTAGCCATTTCCATGCAGATCTCTTGGCCTTTAAAGGACTTAGATCTTACAAAGATCCTTTGCACACAGCTGTGCTTGTGGGGTAAATGAGCTACATTTGAGAAGGATGATCACGACGGCAAGCATTATTTTATGTAAATGCTAATAGTTAGCCATTTCATCTGTTTTATGGTGGGCACTGATGCTTAAAAATGTGTTACAAGAAATAATAAGCACACACCATCAGAATTCTAGTTTCCATGTACAAATCACTAACTTGATCACACTTTTTAAAACTAAGATTCCACATCAGTTGTTCGCATGACCAAGGTTGAGAGAATTGTAGAGATGATCAGGGGTATGCACAGCTTCTGTTACCAAGAAATAACTCAACAATCCAGCTTGTCCAGTTTACGCTAGTATCATTTTAGGGCATCACATCTGAACAACAACAACACACCGTTGTAGTGTGGTCATCCATTCAAAATAAGCAGACAGAACTGGACGTTAGGAAATTGTTTTGTTAGCAGTTGGGTCTGGAGTTTGGAATACTTTACCTAGTAGTAGAAACAGGATGTGTCCATGTCTTTAAGGTTGTGTTAACAGCCAAGATTAAGGCAATCCCCAGGGCTTGAGGTCACTTGTAGTGTGTATAATCTGATGACTAGTTTGTACCCCTAGATCATAGGTAGAAGAGAAAATTCCCTAGTAAACATTTTAATTTTAGAATAATGGCCGGAATTTCAATTTAAAAGACTTGCATTAAACTTTGTAGCTTGGTGAGATCTTTATAATGGAGAAATTTAAAAAAAGGGCCTTTTTTTTTAAAAAAAAAAACAATACTATAAAGAAGCTAAATTGTTAGTATAGTTTTCATTTTTGTTACAAGATTAATTCTTGTAAAGGATGCAAATTCATTTTTTTAAAAGGGGCATAAATTTTCTAGAGAAATGTCCACATCTTTACAAAATCTAAATTATTACTTCCAAATTTAAAGTTGCCACTATTTTACAGAATGCAATTAAAATGAAAATTTTCAAATACATGTATTACAGGAGTTGTGGTTTATTAGTAATTCTTGTTGAATGATAGATAATGCAATTATTGCATGAACTACCCAAATTAAAGTTAGAGTATACAGAAAATGAAACAGGTTTCTTTCCATTGATAATTAAGGAAAGCTTTCCCCCACAGTGCAATGTTGCAAGCCTGACTTATACCCACAGCCAACCAAAACAGGGGCACAATCTTTTCTTACCAGTTTAATTATAAATATTAATTCTGTTGTAGCATCCATGATCCACATCATCTAGAACTGAGTAATATTGTCTTCTGCAGCAATGCATTATGGGACCAGTTACTGTATCACTAGTGAATAGAAGCTTGTTGGTTGCTCTCCCAATTTTAACTACAGTTTTTATGTACCCTTCAGGCATCTGCCCAGTTAGATATTACTTCCTGGGATATTTAAATATTCTTATCAGTGAG
This sequence comes from Nautilus pompilius, assembly GCA_018389105.1. Classification (NCBI taxonomy): domain Eukaryota; kingdom Metazoa; phylum Mollusca; class Cephalopoda; order Nautilida; family Nautilidae; genus Nautilus; species Nautilus pompilius. Next base: position 1,038,983 of record JACATO010002222.1, read on the forward strand.
CAGGGATACCCAGATTTTACTAAAGCACATGTTGGGCTTGTAGTCTCGCAGATTGCCTCTTATTTGTTTGGACTTAACCTTGACAATGGAAACATGAGAATTAGTACTGATAAAAGGTAATTGAAAAAAGCCCAAATCCTCTACTTTATGCAAATATCATATCACTAATAACTGTTCTTATCTTAACCCTTTTGGTGCTAAACTAAATTTTGGGCTGGAAAGTTTGTCATCCACAAAAAATTGAAATCAGGAATTTTATTGAAACTTTCAAAGATACTAGAGTATTCCTGCTTATCGCAGTAGAGAGAAAAGTTTTTTGAAGCTGTGGAATAAATCTGCTCCCATCATCAACTGGCTATAAATGTCAAATCAGACATATCTGCTCTCAGCATTTTAAGGGTCAAACAGCACATTATATAAGATGTAGTGATTTTTCCCCTTAGGCTACAAATGGCATATTTCTTCCATTCTTCCATGAAAGTAGACAGTTTATCCTTATTGCAGTGTTATTTTTGCACAACCATTCTCTTTGAAATGTACTTAGAAAATATTTTTTTATTCTTTATTTCAGACTGGCTTAAGTGAAGAGGTGCTGAAGGATTTGGATGAAACTTTCAGAGAAATTTATATGAAAAAATATCCTATTGTTGGATACATGGATTATTTGCTTGATGTTGAAGAATTCAAAAACAAGCTAAGACTACATTCATCTGATGAACTGTAATTCTTTTTTTAAAACAGAGAGAATACTAGAATATATAATTTTTGTGTGTGTGCTTTAAATATATTTTGATGATAAGAATGAAAAGATTGTTGAAGTGGGTAAGGTGCTAGTTGAAAACTTTCCAACAGAATATGGGTTCAAGACATTTCAGGCCACGTGTCCGGAAATTATCATTGCACTCAAAGATGGTACTTCTGAGGACAGTGACAGGACAAGATTGCTGAATTGCGTTCATTAGTTACTACTAAAGTGGTTGGAAATAGAACCCATCCAAGCTTCTGTTGAATGTTAATTTTTAAAGTTCGACCCCGTTTTATTCAATTGTAAACAATTTGAACAGGGAGAACTGTCTGAATCCTTGATATCTGTTTTGATAAGATTTGAATATTTAACTACAACAGTGTACCTTGACTAAAATATATTCAACAATATGACCAGCTAAAGAGGATCAGTGACTAATTAGGAATAATTTCAAGATTCAAGAGACATGAAAGCAAAATCTAAATATTTTTCAGACCTGTTTCCAGTTTTTCTTTTGGTTAAATTTTATTCATAAAACTTAAATAGCCCCTCTCTTTCAGAAGTTATGAACTTCCTTAAATTTTGAACTCTTAAGCAGCAAAGTAGACTTTTAATCCGAAAAAGAAAAGCAAGTCTGTACTAAAGGTGTGGCAGTGGATAACTTACTACAGACTTTTAAAAACCAGTGGAAGTATTGTTATTATGACTGTCATGTACGGGATTTAAACAAAGTAGTGTATCAGAGTGGAAGATATATGAGGCTATAGCAGTAGAAAATGAACACTGGAGCCAACATGAAAGTCCAAAGGTTAAGCCCTTGTTTGCTTGCTTTTAAAATCTTTGACAGATCCTAGCATAGGACCACATAAACACTTGCCTTATATTATACTTTCTTGATTTTCAGATTAATTTGTTTTTGCTTTTTTAAATTTCTACCCCTTAATGCAGTTTTAAAATTGTGGACTTGCAATCAGAGCCAGTTTTGAGATTTTCTAACTTGTCACTGCCTGGTTATTGAGGATTTATCTTGATTAGGCCCATTTTTAAGTTTGACTGTGATACTGATGTTTCTGGTGTCATTGCTATTTTACTGTTTGTATTTTGTAAACAAGGATCTCTGACAGCTGTTTACACAACTTAGCCTAAATGACAATGACTTGAAGCTCATAATTCAGCTGATCATATATTATTTAGTAGCTGGGGTATCCAGTGCACCACAGGAAAAAAATGGCTTTTATAAAAAAGTTTTATATCAATTTGTTTAAACACCAATCACTGAACAAATATTGAACTGATGCTACTGACACATTTTTTAACATGTTATTAGCTGTACACTTAAATTTAACTTTGTTTCATAAGTCTTTTTATAGATGATGTTTTTGATTTTTTCCTTGAGGTGAAAAACATAACAGATTTTTGTTTTGGCCAACCCTTGAACATCCAACATACAGTTATGCACAGGGAAAGCAGGGACTCTCCAAATTTAAGCCAACAACTTTTAATGATTGGCCCTGTGCTTCATTGATGGTCATAGCAAAGCTGAGTTTTATAGGGAAATGGATTTTCTTGAATGGTAGGCTTTGGTACCCTTGGATCCTGCCTTTGATCCTGAGGTACTTTCATTATAATTTGAGGCTGTTAGGTCAGCTATTTTGAATGAGTGGAGTGAACTAAGCACAATCTATAAGGTTTTTGAAAAGTGGCCTTCAAGTCCAACATGCAGTAGCTTAAAACTTTGCCCAGATTCTGAAGTACCTATATCAAAAATTTAGGGCTCATTTGGTTGAAAGAGAGAGTAACAAACAAAAGCACAAACACTTGAAAATATGTAATAGATAACTGGATTGGCAATATCACACAAAAAACACTTTAAAAAATGCTAGAGATAATGAGAATTAAAAAAATTAATGAATTACCTCCCCTTGGTTTGCAAATTTTATATCCATTTTTTTGAATTGAATGATCCAATTCTGATTAAGGGTTTTTTTTTACCAGACATAATGAAAGGACCAGAGAGAGAGTGTGTGCATGAACAATGGTTTTGATTGGGGGAAAATCCAGAGCTTTGTAAACAATTCTGTCTGTATTTACCTCATAAGTTGATATGAAAACAACCAACAAATTTATGATCATACAAAAAAGACAACGAAACATTGGTTAAGTAATCAAATGAATACCAGTTTTTTTTTTAAATTAAAGATTTATAAGGAAATGAAAGTATTAGGATTTTGAGGATATAAGAAATTAATTTTTCATGTACTCAGATTGCACTTGCCACCTAGGAACTAATGAACCAACAACAAAAAAACTCTTGGCTAATCCTCAAAGCTGCTGCACCAGTTGCCATAGCTATGAAGAATTAGTGTAATTATAAAGGTTTTACATGAAAGATAATTTACATCTATTTATTCATGATAAATAGTAGTAAATAGAATTTGATTAAAGATAGATCTGATTCTCAGGTAAGATGTTTTTATTCTTCTCAGGGCTTTTATTAAAACTCTTTGGTGGAGGTGTACATAAGCATTTATATCTTGGGAAGGAAGTCAACTGTTTAAATAGCATACTTCACAAATCAAAAAGCAGCTTGAGCCATAGGAGCTGTGACACACAGTACAGTCCTCAATATAACTCTGTAATGACAGTCATATATTTCCCCAACACCATGTTTTGCTTTACAGGTGTGTGGATTAAGTATAGAGCCAGTTCAACACAAATGCTAACTGGTGCTTCTAGGCTGAGGCACAAGTCAGGTAAAAACTGGTATACAAAGGGTTAAAGCACTACCAAATTTATATTGACTGGAACAAAGGTGTACTTATGTATTTGTTTTTAAGTGTAATGTTAAAAAAATGAAATAAAGTTGCATTAATTTTTTAAGATTTGTTGATAATGCAGAACCAATAAAATGTCTAACCACATCTAGTTGAGGATCAGCAGCTGCTATACTATAAAAATATATTGTCATATGTATACAGCTTGTCTGCTCGTAAAGCAGCAGGGTCTCTCTTTAGATTTAAATAGTGGACAGACTGCAAAAATAAAACACCAACATTTTATCTGCACTCTACAAGGCCCACTTTTGAAAACAACAACAGAAAAAAACCATGACATTTACTTTTGTTTGTTGGGTTTAATGGTAAACTTCCAGCTCAATAATCAACACTACGCATTCTGGTAAACAAAACACACTTGCAGCAGAATCTCGACCCACTAGAAAAATAAACCTTTTTGTTACCTTTTAATGAGAGCCTAAAATCTTGAGCCTTTGTTAAGTTAGAAAGAATAATTAAAGGTGACCATTTGGAATTAATCATCGAAATAACAAGTAAAAAAAAAACAGAATTAAAGTTAGCCTATGCCAGACCCACAATTATAGATTTACAAATTTGTGTGAACTTTTTTAACATTTACAGAAAACCCACTCTTATCTCTTCCAAGTTTCATAAAATTTTGTTTGTTTTCCTGACTCTAAGAACACTAGTAAGGATATTGTCATTCAAGACAAAAAACGACTTTGGAGAATTAAAATAATTCAAAGCTATCGCTAAACGTTTTCATCTTATGCCAAGTGCAACAATAAAAATTTGATTAAAATCTATTTGCTTAATTTCTAAAGACAATGAACAATAAACATCTTTATTTAGCTGTAAAAAAAAAAAATATGATACCACTATTTCCGTTAGGGTTATTGAAAAGAAATGTTAAATCCTGGCCAAAACAGATTACACATTTCAAAATTATAAACAGCCTTTTGGTAAAAAAATGACATTTAAAACTATGACTAAAGTACATCTGAAATTAAGAAAATTAACGTTGGTCATAGTTTTACATATCAACAGGGGCATTCAAGCAGGGATATTTAGGTGACAAAGTGATGATTTGAATGACTTCCTTAGCATGCAAGGTCCTGCTGAATTCTTCCACATCAGGAATGTCAATGGGTGTTGTTAAAGGTTTAACAAGTCCAAAAGTAGACTCATAAGTCTGCAAAAAAAAAAAAGAAGAAATTAAATTTTCTTCTATCAGTACAGCACATTCAACCATAACTATGTAGAGCTTTACTAAGTTCCGAGGAAGGGAAACAGCATGCAAAATCAGCACAACCAGAATACAATTTAACAGCTCAGACCCAACGAGATAATTCTTAGGCCATGTTAGGTGGTTTAAGAATACCCTGAAGGTTTGAAAAATAGTTTTTGAAGAACAGAGTTTACCAGAAAGACAAATAACATGTAAAAGGCAGATTATTTATTATAATTACAGGGTTCCACCTAACTAAACATTTCCAAGCCTGTAGTGCTTAGGCTAAGAAATAGTCATCTGAAGTGAGTATGCAGTCTAAAACTGATCACAGATAACTGATATTGGCAGAAATGACTTTAGCAATGTGTGATGAAGCATGTACATATCTATATACTAATCAAATCATATGATCCAGCTGTTGGAGATGTTGTAACATTCTTTGATTGAGGCCACTTCCAACTAATGAAGAGACTTGGCAACCACAAACTTGTCTTCCTAAAATGTCCCAGATGTGTCCAGTTTGAGTTAAGTCCAGAGATCATTCAGGGCACACTATGTGAGTGGTTTTGTACACCTGAAGTGCAGCACTGACAATGTGCATGGTGCAAATGAACATCATCATCCATAAAATAAAATTTGGATCTTACTGTTGGGCCAGAAAGTTAAACAGGAATAATGATCTCATCTCTATATCTGAAAACAGTCATGGCATCCCTCCTAATGTTGATAAGATAGGTTCTTCAGCAAACTTGAATACCACCACCAGTCTCTAATGTTAGGATGCCTCCACAAAATCAATCATCTCTGGACACAGTTAACAGATCATTCCTTAGCTTGACACTTACTTTAGTTTGTTGAGATATGTAGTAGTGGTGTTCTGGAGCACATATCGCTACATAAAGTCTGCTGCAAATTATTTGTCATTTGGGATAAATCATGTAATTGAAAAATAGTTTCTCCTGGCAAGGATGACAAAATAACAATCCTCAAGGGGAGCTGTAATCCTTGGGCAAACAGTACTTTGCTAGTGCCCAAGAAATGACACTGCAATGAACATTGCATTGGAAAGCAATGGCAGTTTGCATCATCCCTCCTTGAACCATATTGATGGCCTGAGCTACTACTACATTTTGTGTTAAATGATATTCATTCCTAAATTGACTTACACTACAAGCATGACCAGTTTATAGAAGAATGGTAATGGATCATGCAAAGATGTATGCAAACTAAGTGAGAGAAAAATTTTTTGTACATGAGTTTACAAGGGTGGTCAAATCTGGAGAAGATCATTAGCATTATATGTTGTACATGCAAAGATTTGTTTGGGTTTTTCCTCAATACACATGTCATCATCAACCAGAATATGAACATGTTTGAATGTATCATACGAGCATTACAGGCATGAAAACAGCTGTTACTTATATTTTTGTGAAGAGTATTTTTTCAACTTAAGGATATAAAATAATTTTCTTTTTCAGTTCATTTACAGCAGCAGTTTTAGATTATAAAGTTGAATTTAATTTTGGAAAGCATTTTTTTGCTGAAATTATCAGATTTTTCTTAACTCATTCAAGGACTAGAACCAATGTATTTTAAACCTCCCCTCCCAGATCTGACAAATTTTTCATGAAAACTTTAACAAACCTGCTTGTTATAATTTCCTAGTTCAAAAATATATATTTTTCCTCTCTTCACAAGTTGACCACATAATGAAAACATCGTCCCACAATTCTAAAAATAAATAAGTAAATTTTTAACAAAGTTTACGAATGCCTTTTTTTTACATATGTAATGGTGTGTGCTATACTGTTACTGCTGAAAATAAAAGTTCTTGCAAAATGTTTACAAAAAAATTAATTGTTTAACTTTTTATATCTTTAAAATTAAACCATATAATTAGTTGAGCATCTACAGTCATTCTGAAGCATCTAGTCAAATTAAAGAGATAGAAAATACACAAATGATCTCACAAGGTTACATTATTTCTATTTTAAGAATTTCAACAGTTTCCTGGCATTGTAGGCAAGAGCCTATTTAAGGATGTTAGGTCCTTGTGTAATAATCCAAGAGGACAGATAATCTGAGGAATATATATTTTAAAATCTTGGCTCACTTTTCATTCACAGTCTACAATTTTCCAAAGTCAACACAGACAATGGTTGATCTTTTCCTAAAAAGATATTCCTAATAATAATAACCCTTTGCTCTTATGCAAATTTTAAAGGCAGTTTTCTTTTAGTTAGGATGTCAAGAATAATAAAGTTAAAAACATATAGGCAGAAAGCAGAATTGAAGATGTCTATGGTATTTCAGTCATTTGTCCAAATAAAACAGTAAAAGAAAAAAAAAAGTACAGTGTCATTAGTACCAGTCGTAAAAGTCAGTTAGAACAAATACACCAGTTCTACATACTGAAGCACATCAGAAGCCCACAGAAAACTTTCAGACGTTAGCTTCAATCATTTAGCACAGTACATGGGGCACACTGCAGAAAAGTCAATTACAGGTATGCCTCTTAGCAGTCACAATACACACCCACAATGCCATTTCAGTGACTTATAAGGTTTTTGTTGAAGACCTGTGATATCCTTGGGACTCCTGACAAGATGCAACCTTAAGTTGGATCAAGTTTTGCATTGGAATATGATGTTGCAATCATCATTCAATCTTGTCCCAGAGATTAATTGTTGAAGATCAGTATACAAAGGCATCAATGGGAGTGCAGAAATGGTTTAGTGCTGGAGATGGTGTTGGCATGCGTGTCATACCACCAATAATTTCTCATAAACCATGCACCATTTAAGCTGTTCAAAAGGACAGATGCAGTCAGGTCTTTGATATGTCACACCAAACTTGATCGTTCTATCTAGGTGTGGTGACATGAGACTGATCTGGTCTTAAGTGACTTCTAGTGGTGCCTATCTGTCTCATTGCATAAATCTCAAATATTGTCCAACAGATCTTGTTATCATGACAGCTTTAATGAAGCCTACTGTCCCCTCTCATTATATTCAGCTGTCAATCTCAGAATAGCGAGTGAGGAGCCTTTTTGTCACCAACTAGCTTATCTGCATATGCAACATGTTTAATTGCATTAATGTTTTTGATAGAGGCACCAATGGACCATGAAAATTATTTTTACACCAGTTTGTTTCTTTAACTGTTCAAAGAGTTGCTTTTTGAATGTAAAAATGTGTATGCCAAACAATTTCACTTTTATATTGGTGAGTTTCTAATGTGCTTCAGTATATTTATTTCTCAATTTTCATACTAAAATTATTAAGAAATACAAATGTTACTGACCATTTTCTCTCTCACACATGCACACACAGTAAGGAAACATTCAAAATGACTCTTTATCTGAAGCGAGCAACACCTATGTACATTGGCGACAGAACATGAAGGTATTCAAAACATTAACCTTACTTAAACCATTTTAAAGAAAAGATCTCAAGACAATAACAAAATTCCTAATGAAAGAAACAACAGAAATTACACTTACTACAGTTTCAAGTGCATAACTTTAAAATAAAAAAATTCATATTAATGAAGTTACAGTACTAAAATTCACAAAAATTCTATTAAAAACAAAGTTAGATAAATACCTAGAGGAAATATAATAATGTAGAGATTTTATTTACTTAGTTGTATTTATTGAAAATACAGTCTACAAATAAATGCTTCATTATGTTTTTCCCCAAAGCTTTGGATTAAAAATTGAATCATAAAAAAAGTACTGACACTAAGTTGATATTAATTTTATGTGCAGCTTTCTGCTCTTTAAGACCAATTTTCTGCCCATAAACATTTGAACTTTGAATAGATAAAGCTATTCTATAAAATTGCTTCCCCATCATACCTGGTGAAAGTAACTCTGCACTTATTGGTTACTGGTTGATAGTTATTATGCTGATTAATTATGCGATGGTTTGCATTGTTAGTTAAACAAAGAAAACAACAAGTACATCTAAAAGCACCAAATAATATATTTCTCTATTAAAAACAAAGCTACTATTTTCAAAAAAGTTCTTGACTGATGTATAATTAACTAATTTTAAGTAGAACAAATATATTCACTAAAAGATTAAAGGTATTTTAATACACTAAGTACACTCAGATACTTAAAGAAACAAAAAAGAGGAAGATCCACTAGAAAAATATTTAAAATTTCTTTGTACACAACAAGAAGACAGAGTTTAATACGAGTTTTAAACTCAAGGCAACAGCCATCTAACAACAGCTACCACAAATATCCACAGTAGTGACTTTTAGTAAGTGCTCACCATAACTTTTGTTTTTATGATTTCAACTTAAAGAATTATACAAGAATACCTGTGATATGATGATTGTTGCTTGATGCAGACACATAAGTTGGGTATCTGGGCATTGATCTTTGTGAGTTAAAAAGTAGAGACCTGACAAGAAGATTAGGCTAATACTCTTACAAAGATAGAGATGTCAAACTTACTTTAAGATCCAGATACATGTGGTCATAAGAGCAGTAAACCAAGTCAGATGAATAGAGCTTTTTAAGCAACATTTTGTCATGCTGGGATAGATACAAGCTGTTTTTTCCTGAAAGGAACAGTTGCATAATTACAGACAAGTATAAAAATCTTTTCGTAAATTCTTTGAAAACAATATCTACTCAGTAAATTTATCATACTCTTACAATTAGAGCTGCATTGTATACTTATTATATCCATTGATAATGAATTAGAAAGTCCATTTCATCTCGATGAGTCAAACAAATACCTTTTCATAACATGCTGCTGTGTTTTGGAAGTTGTAAGATTTTCAAATGCTACCCATATCTGTCAATTTGTCTGTGCCATTTTAATGGCCTGATCAGTTTGTATAAACTTTTACATCATTTGATAATTGGATGTATTAAAAGAAAAATTGTTATAGAAAAAGAAAGAGAGAAAAGCAAGATTTGATGTATAGTATCTCAGTGATAAAATAAACAAAATCATATAGTTACTGCTTAATTCATCCACAAAAATATTTATGCCTGAGAATATGATGCATAATAGGAAATTGTCAGTACACTATTAATGGATGTTCTTTTATGAGAAACATTAGATATTACCATATTAATTTTATTGGCCAATTTATTTCTTTAAATGATCACTGCAAATCCCTTTTATTTAGGTAAAAGAATTGTTCATAATTTTGATCTAATTCAACAAGAAGAAAAAAACAACATCCAATCAGCTACTGTTCAGATTACATGGCAACTTTACACCAAATAAATTATGCAGAAAACATCAAGATTTTATGAAAAAATCAACCAAATGTGTGTATGTATGAGGTGTTCTGTTGAAAAAGTATCCAACCTTAGGCTTGGAAAAAAAAATTACGTACTTGGTGGGGTTCATTTGCTAATCCCCTTCGAAGTAGGCCCTTTGTGCCTCCACATACTTAGCCCAGTGATCCTTCCACTGTTTGAAGCACGTCTGGAATGCTTCTTCCAGAATGGCTCTCAGCTCTGCCGTTGCATTCTGCATGATGTCCTCTCAGCTCTCAAAGTGGGAGCCTTTCAGTGGCATCTTCATTTTTGGGAACAACCAGAAGTCAGAAGGAGCCATGTCTGGAGAGTAGGGAGCCTGGTGAATGAGAGAAATGCCTTTCTTTGCCAAGAAACCTTGGATCAGCTGCGACGAATGAGCCGGGCATTGTCATGATGCAGCTGCCAGTTTTGCGAGGCCCACACAGATCCGGTCTCTTGTGCCGAACTGTATCACGAAGACGTTGAAGGACATCCTGATAGTACTCCTTTGTAACTGTTTGTCCTTCTGGTGCGTATTCGTGATGCACAATGCCTTGGTAGTTGAAGAAAACAGTCAGCATCACCTTGATTTTGCTCTGGACTTGACATGCTTTTTTGGGCCTTGGTGACATTGGATGCTTCCACTGTGATGACTGAGCTTTGTTTTCCGGGTCGTACCCGTACACCCATGTCTCATCTCCAGTTATCACGATATTCAGGAACTCAAGATCCCTGTTGGCAGTATCCAGCAGGTCCTGTGCAACCTCAAGACGAAGTTGTTGTTGTTCCTGAGAAAGCAGCTTGGGTACAAATTTTGCTGCCACTTTGCGCAAGCCCACATCCTCCTTTAAAATTGCATTGCAGAATCTTTATTGATCCCAACCTCATCACCAATTTCCCGCACTGTCAAACAATGATCCTCCATTATCAAAGACTGCACTTTCTCAATAACAACTGCACTGCGGCTTGTTGACGGCCTCCCGGAACGCTGGTCACTCTCCACCGATGTGTGGCCATCTTTAAACATGTTGTACCATTCTTTAATTTGGGTAATACCCATGGCATTGTCACCAAAAGCCTGTTGAATTTTGCGAATTGTTTCCACTTGGGTATCTCCAAGCTTTTGGCAAAACTTGATGCAAGATCGTTACTCCACACATTCCGTCATCACGGGCGAAATGAAAATGTGACAAGTAAGTAGTACAGCACCTCACACGCTGGCTGTCTGACAGCGACTGATGCATCCAGCAAGCCCACAAAAAAACCACACATGTGCACGAAGGCATGCGGCTCCACTATGCACACTTTTGCTTCCATAACATCATTACTTCCCATGGGAAAAAATAAAGTCAGATACTTTTTCGACAGAACTCGTATAATTTTTTTTTTTTTTTTTTTACTGATCTCTGGAAATGCAGTTTAAACAATGTTTAAGTGAAAAACTATGTGCTTTTAAAAAATTGTTAAGGATAAACTTGAGATATTACTAACTTAAATCCATTTCAAATGTTAATGACTTTTTGACTGAAAAAAACTGTCATCTTGGAGACTGCTTATATAGGACAAAGAAAAACAGAAATTAATGTTTTTCCCAAGCATATCTTGTATAATCAGGTACCTGCCAGCAAGTGATTGGAAAAATAGCAACCTGTACACCAGTAACAAAATCTTTGATTTGAGGTTAGAACTAATTAATCTGCTTGTCAATTAGAAGCCAGTCTTGCCTGTCCAATTATTATGTAAGATGAGCATACTGCATACAACAAACCTGACCCCAATGGACACTGTTTGATCAGTTGCTGAGAGCATGTGATATAGTCATGATAAAACTACAGAAAATCTATGTAATTACTCAAGGTCTACATATAAAGAAATTAATTTCTATTTGTTTACTTCTGGTAATCAACTAATTCCCAAATTTTATATGGTTAAGATTACTCAGTTGCATGTCGATAGAAACTTTAAGAAATTATGTTTTAGAAAGAAGAGAAACGGTGCCTACTTAAGGTTTGCTCTCTGATATCACCATGCTTCTGCTTTTTCCAAGGGAATGGCAGACACCTCCTGGAAAAGCTAGCACTAAATCCTAAATTATAAAAATATAAAAGAATTTTAAACATAAAACAAAGCAGAACTTCAGATAAAAAAGCAATACACAGTTCAAACTGATTCACATTACGTTAAAGCAAGTGATTCTGGTTAGTAGTGGAAACATTTACTCTGTCTATTTATTCTAAATCACATTTGGCAACCTTTAATTATTAAGTAAGTAATATTTTGGTAATATTTTTTTTGTTTTTCTTGCATAAAGCAAATATTTGGTATAATTATGCATAAAAAATTTTTAAAAGACAGTATTTATAAGAAATAATCTTTAGGATAAATTAACAAGGAACCAAATAATAAGCACTGAAACAGCTTTCGATAATGTAGCGGATAAGACAGCTAAAAAAGGAAACACACAAAAGTAAACTTAAGAAGTTATACTGGTGATTCTCCCCAAGACAAGCAAATGCACTACTAATCTTGTTGTTGTTTTCCCCAACCTCAAGAGGCAAGAGGTAGTGAGAGCTTTGACTTAGTTAGTAGATGGTTCATGGTGCTCCATGAAAAGCTGCAGAGTTTCATAGTAAAAATCATACACATGACATCTTTATATATCTTGTCCCTGCTGTAAAAGCTTCATTTGTTTTTTCTCTCACTCATCTGGGATAAAGCATATTGCAGAAGTTCAAAATGGCAGCTGGCATTGATACATGTGTTAAGCAAATAGTGGTAATTACATTTCTCATAGATGAGGGGATTTTGCCAACTCAGATTCCTTGTTGCATAATGAATATGTCAAAACACATGTTGACTGAATAAGACAATAGACCTTACAGTAAGTGTTGAGAAACAGCTATTAATGAAAACAATATACAGAGAGTTGATGAAAATCCAAACAGATCAGAGCATCATAGCCTGAATTCATTTTGAACCCCAGTATCAATCATCATGCCTAAGAAATCACTAGTGATGACCTTGGCTCTTAGTCTGGTGTGTGAGAGAGAGAGAGAGAGAGAGAGAGAGAGAGAGAGAGAGAGAGAGTGTGGTGTGTGTGTGTGCAAGGTTGGTTTCATGAACCTCACATAAATTTCAGCACACAGAGGCCATTGGACAAATCAGATAAATTGCACTTTTTCCTCCCTCCATACAGACTATACTCAGCACCCTCAAACTTTATCTATTCAGTCCTGTAATGGCAGGTATACACACATAGGCAACACTTTAAAGGCGACAATGTCTTGAAGATTTCTGTTTGTCAACAGCTGCATAATGTGCACACAATGACATACTGAAACCAGGTCCACATTGGTATAAGTGCACACTGTTATGGCAGCTATGTGGAAAAATAACTCTACTGTTATATTTAAGAAAGCCTTTTTTTGTGTCTACAGTATGTTTTGTAACTAAACAATTACAGAAGTAAAAAAAAAATGAGCCATTACTTTTGAGGGTGTCCCTTATAAATTAAACATTCTGCCAATTATAAGAAAGATATAAAATAAAACTGCAATTACAATTTTGTTGCTGCTTTTTCCAGTGTTGTCTAACCTGGAATGAAAAGTAATATAAAAGTCAAGTAGTGGGCAAGCATAACAGTAAATATAAATCTAATTACCTTGATCAGATTCTGATTCAGAGAAAAGTGATTCTGCTGCAAAAACAACAAAAAAGAAAACAACTGTAAACTAGATAGTTTTTGTAAAAATAAATTTCTGCAATCAAATTTCAAAAAAAAAAAGATATTTAAGAAAATTTCAAAAACAAAAGAAAACATTTACTGGCAAAGAATACTGTAAAATTGTTTTCTCTTATTTGTCTTAAGCATCAAATCTTACATGAAAATTGTGCCAATTTGGAAGGAATAGCTGAACCTGTGGTGGGGTCTGGTTCAAATCTTGCTACTCCATCTTGAGACAAATCTGTGGTGGAGGGTGGCTCAAATATTGCTACTTTTTCTTCAGATGATGCATGTTTCAATATAGGAAACAAAGACTCTTCTTCTTTCAATACAGGAAGCAAAGATTCTTCCTCTTTCAATACAGGAAGCAAAGATTCTTCCTCTTTTTCCTTTTCTGACTCTGATCCATGGACTGGCTCAGAGTAGACATTCTTACTTGCAAATGAACTGATGCTGGACTCACTTGAGGACCTGGAAGAAAACAGGGAGTGCTGGACATTGTTCAGCGATTTTCTGATTGCCACAAAGACTGATGGTGACGGTTTCTCCTTTTTGTATTTCTGAAATAAATGCACAACTTACTAAGTAATAAAGTATATTTAAAAAAAATTAACTGGATTAAAATTAAAAGCCAGCTTTTTGTTGTTTGTGTTTTACTGTCTGAGCAACTAATGATTCAAGGTAATGCTATTTTAATTTGGGATTGTACTGTTCAGACAACCACCAGCCTCACTATCAACCTCAAGACGATGGTTGCCGTAGAACAGTGTGCTTCGACATCTCTGATGTTATCACTTGCTGGTATGGCACTCATGGTTGTTGACAAGTTCTGCTACCATGGGTTCCCAGTGGCAAAGAGCTTGACGCATGCATAGAAAGAGCAACTGCAATTTTTGGTAAACTGGTGAAGTAAGTCTGGAAGAATCTCAAACTCACTTTAAATACCAAAGTCTATGTCTATCAAGCATGTGTCCTTGGCTCTCTGCAGTATGGAAGTAAGATAGGGATCACCTACACCAGATGCACGAGGCAATTAAACAGTTTTCATCTTTGCTGCCTGTGCAGTCTCCTAAACATTCAATGGCAAGAGAATGAATGATGTTGCTTCTGGCAATGAAAGATGGATCCATACCAAAGAATGTCTTCTATAGCAAAATTCCAGATGCTCTAAGACCTCATGGTCACTGAAAACTGTGCTGCCAAAATTTCTGTAGGAGGGGACATGAAAGTGTTCCAAGTCAATATCAACCAGTGGGAAGACTGGATGGAAATTGCTCACTATGGAAATCAACACTTTCTCTTGGCATGGTCAGAGCACACAAAGGATGGAAGACAAATGAGAAAGGTTCACTCATGATACAACATCCACTGTCTGTGTTCTTTTAGTGTACAACTGTGGTAAAAACTGCAAGAGCAACATTGAGCTATAAGGACATTAAAGAAGCTGCTAGAAAAACATGCAAGTCTTTTGAAGGCTAACAGATGCCATTCCTCTGCTCATGCAAAGAAACATTATTTCTAAAATTTTAATCTAAAACAAAAATTAATTTAAATTTAGCAGATTGGTCGTCTAATTTTGGCAGTCCTTTTCTCCTGGTTTGTGGACAGACATTTCTGTCTATTATTAATTACATATTTAAATAGAGTTTCTTAAAGTACTATGCTGACTTTTAAAAAGAAATAAGCTTGAGTGAGCAATTTTTATAATAAAAAAAGATATCACAAAGTTAATATTTACTAATGTTATTTAGGTTTTACAACTGGTTGAAAATAAAACTTAGTCTTTCATAAAAAAAACAAATGGATGCTTACATTAAACAAAACAAATTAAATAAATAATATTTTTTTAAAACAAGGCGAGGACTTTTTGTTACAATTTAACTGTATAAAAATCTTATCCATTTCAGATATTACTAGATTTATTCTAAACTTCTGTTATAGTAGATTTAACATTGAATCTATTTATTTCTAATGTTTTTAAAAAGCTTTAATCTAAAATGCTTATACATATTATATTAAAAGTTAAGAAATTTCATGATATTAGAGAGGACAGTCTTCTATTAGGAAATACTTATCTTAGTTACACCAATACGTAAGATCCCTGTAATTTGAACCAATTTAGGTTGATAGTATTATGAATATTAGTGGAAGAAAATAGCAGTGAATTTATCTCTAGTATGCAATATTTAGATGTTTGAAGTAGCTTTGTTCTATTCACCTAGCTTAACCAATAAATAAATATTGACAAATTTTATCTAGGAAATGGGGCAAGGTAAATGTATCTTTAAAATCTTGTTAGTAATTTTGTTGCAAATAGGTTAATTTCCTATTTGTCTTAATTATAAAAGTCAGAACTGTCTTTGTGGCTGCTTTTAAAGGCAACTACAAATATTTCCATCCACTAATCAGCTGTATTCCGACAATGCAATGCGAACAGAAGTTTTTAATGTTTTTATTTTTCTTACATTTCTACACATACATGCATTTATTCTTGATCCCATACTGTACTTTCTCTCTGGGAAATCATTTTGTACTTGTAGTGTACTTTAGAATAACACTGCTTGTTTTGTCTGCCATGCTTACAATAATACTTTTCTAAACAGATAGAAATAATTGGTGTTTGAACCTATCTACAAAGAGGGAAAAGTTGACTAGTCTAAAAAGGTTTTGTTTTTTTTTTAAATTTGAAATAAACAAATTATTGCCAGGTATATATTTACCAACAGTTTCTTTTTCTTCTTGTATTGAGCAACAGCTAAATCTTTGTCTAAGCATGAAGATTTCTGAATGGTGCATACTGTTTCAGGCAAAATGCATTCAACAGTATTGACTGGCAGGCCTCCTAAATCTTTTTTAAACCAGAACATGTTAGTGCTGTCATCTTCATCAGAGCTGTCTAACGGCAAGATCATTTTCTGCAGAATGAATTTAGATTTTCAAAGAAAAATTTCACCATCATTAAAGCACCTGGGAGAAGACAAGCAGGGTGAAGCAACCAAATCCTAGACATCTTACAAATGGACTGATGTAAACTTTCCAGCCTATTTAACATTATGTTGAAGTATCACTGTTAAAATGAAATGAAACACTTAAAAAAGTTAATCAGCTGATATTTTTTGTTGTTGTTGTGCAAAAACAAGAGTATGCATTACAAAGTGATGATGAAAACGACTCTTTCTGAACCAATAATAAAAACCGATATATACATCAACTTTAATCTATACTTATTGATTTGTAGCCCAGGTCAAAAACAAAACTGTAATGTTTCTAACTATTGTAAGTGAAGCTGTCCTCTCTGTTTCATGATTTTTGTCCTATAAAAGTCTCAAGTTGACTGATTGAAATGAAACTAAAGAAAAGGTACAGAAAATGGCTACAGTAATTAAGAAAACAAACAAACAAAAATTGTTTCATGAAAATGAATAAAAACATCGCAAGTAAACAGTCAGTGAACATCCTCCTTCTACCTCTGTGACTCAGGGAAACTGTTCTCCCTACTTGAATGTTGTCATCATTTTGAAAATCTTGAAATGATAAGGATCTAGATAGAGGGAGTTACTTTTAACTATTTTACATTAATGTATGGAGAAAAAAAAGAACAAACTTTTAACAAAAAAAATATACAGTAGTGGAAATAAATATTGAAACAGGAAAAACTGAGTATAAAGTGTAAATAACACATGATAGAATTGCATCTTGTGTGTAAAAATTAAATTCACAATAGTAGTCATGTATGTGTTAATATAGTACACTGTGACTGGCTGTCAGAAAGTGTCACACCTGCAGAAGGACTGTTAAAGTGTAGGCAGTGATATCACTGTAATGTGGGGAATAGTATGTCTCCTGGAAAGGAAACATCATATGAAAAGTTTATAGTAATCATGAAGGCTACTTCATTAGCAGATTGCAGCCGAACTACATGTTTCAGATAGATATAAATGCAAAACTCTCCAAAAGTGATGTTAAGTATCTCAGAGTATGTTCTCTGTTGCAAGTATGGATGTTAACATTTGTTCAAGAACAGTATAAATGTTCTCAATGGATGTGTAGCTGCCTGAGAACATTTACTGAGAAGAGGCAACCAAACAACAAGGATGAAATAGGCAGCAGAAACGAAACAGTAAGATGTCCAAACCTGGAATGTGCTTTTTACAGAAAAGTCAGTTTGAAATGTTTGGAAATAATCAATGGCAGTTTATTCAAATGAAAAATTAGGGAGCAGAATAATACTCAGTGTACAACAGCTACAGTGAAACATGGAGGTAGATCAATATATGCATAGAAGCTTGCATATCAGCCAAGGGTGTTGAACATTTGCATGAAATCAAAGGTATACTGACTGCCAATGGGTATAGGCAGGTTTTTATCCATCATGCCATTCAGTCAGGAATACATCTCATTGGGTGAGGCAGGGAATTCATTTTTTCAACATTACAATAACCACAACATACAGCCAATGTGGCAAAACACTATCCGGAACATAATGAGGCTAGTGGAACACTTATAAGGAAGGATGTCTTGGCCTGCACAAAGTCCTGATATGAACATCATTGAGGCTGTATGGGATGATATGTCTACTGAGAAGTAAAATGTCAACCAAACACCTTGGATGAATTGTGGAAACTGCTACAAGATATTTAGAACAACATTTCACAGTCATGCACTGATAACTTATATAGGAGCATGAAAACAAGCTATCATGTTCTACATAAAGCAATCCACTCACATAGCAGAAACTAATGCACTGTACAACATATTCATTTTGTTTTTGTTTATTTTCTGTAATAATGCATTTGGTATGTATTATGTCTCTCTCAGATGCAATTACTCAAGTGAACATTCTCTGTATGTTTCATAATTATTTTCAATACTGTACATTGGAAGATACTTTTGACTTTCATACAAAAAACTTAAATTTTTAAAATCCATAAAAACTCTCAAACTCTATGTTGACCAAAACAAACAATTAGGATTTATATACATAAACAGAGGCTAAATATTTCAAGTTGTTTTTACACATATTTCTAAAAACAAATGAAGCTACTCTATTTATTTGTCATATATCCAACAAACTTAAAAATATACATCATAATAAATGCTAATTTTCCATCACCTCACTAGTAGTAAATAAATTAACCGATGAAGCTTCAGTGATCTTTCCCTGTTGCCATCACCAGGATTTGGTCTTGAGAAGTACTTCTTTTGGAGTTCAGTAATGTTGATTTAAGATGTAAACATGCCTGAGCTAAACTTAAACCTGCAAACTAATGGTTGCTGAGTTTCTGATGTCATTATACCATCTTAAATAACTTATCTAAAGTTTTTTTTTAATTTTAATGTTAAACTATTCATTTTGCCTTCCTTTTCTGACAGTATTTTGCAGAACTTTTACCTTTTACCACTGCTTCTCTGATCCACACAAAATGACAGAATATACCAAACAGCTGACTCACTGGATCCTGCTCCAAGACAGCAAGCTTGTGGGAACTCTTACATGTCACATTTTGGGACAGTACATTTAAAAATGGAAAAGGAGTTTAAAAAGAAATAGATATGAACCACCAACACCCCCACAAAAAAACTGATTAACCTTCATATCAAAATGAGAAATGCATCCACAATAAACTGACTTTTTAATGTGCATTTTTAGACAGTAATATTTTGCTAAAATGATATAAAGATGACAATGATAGCAGAAAAAACTTCTTAAAAACCTGCTCACCAACAAAAATCGTTTTTTGTAGAAATAGGTTACATCCCTCTAGTTTTATTATTTTTTAAAACTCTATAATGTTAGAAGATACACCAACTATTTCTGACCAGTTTTGTATGATCATAACTTGGTCTCATTTTCAGTACTTTTCCTAAAAAAATCACTACATGAAATTTAAGTTTTAAAATGTATATATTTTAATCAACTATATGGTATTAAACTGGAAAAAAAAACAACTTATCTCTCTTTTTTAATGCCTTTGGCATCCTGCTCAATCCTTTAATTTATCCACAGATCCCTTCTGGTCTTCTGATGTTTCTTTAAGTAATGCTACTATTAATTAGCTTAGTCAAGGAAATGTTAGGGATGTTTCTGTTTCACTTATTGATATAACAACAGGTCTCAACTAGTCCATATGAAAAATGCACGAGCCAATTATTTTTCTCAATCTAAACTGAAAATTCCCCTTTTTTAAAACATGTTTATTAACAATTAGTCTCTTTATGCTTTCAAGCCATGGAATTTATAAGTTTGAAATCCATACTAAAATTTTCCAGAAGCTTCAAGAAAAAGAGATCTATAAACATGAGTGTAGATTAGGTAATATTTTTAAGGGTTACTTACTGTTGTTTTGAAATCATCAGATGAATCTATGGTTCTATAATAGCATTTTACAAAGATCCAGTGAATCCAAATAAATGGCAGGTAGCAAAAGAAGAAACAGTTCAGAAAACTCATGTAACAGTAAGAGAGAGCACGCACAGGCTTCTTTCTGAAACAAACATCAGAAAGCAAACAATACGGAATCAGCTGGAAAAAAAAAGATATTTGTTTTTTAACTCAACCAATAACGGCAATAGAATAATAGATAGAGTCAGTTAAATATAGTGGACAAGATAATCAAAATAATAACCAGCATGCTAAGTAATGGGTGGTGGATCCCTGGTACAAAACATTGCTGCTTTTATTTCTTTGCTAAGATTTTATCATTTATTTTACATTTATATACAAATTCTAGACAAAATGCATTTAAGGATTGATTGTATAGAGATGTGCTGCTCAGACAATTCTATCCTAAAAACTCACATGCACTGTGCGCAAAAACAGTAATAAAAAAAACAAACAATACCTGTCCTGTCCTTAATAACTTCATCTAGTGCATTAACAAACTGATACCTAAGCAGACATTTAAATTGTGTTGTTTATCAACATTATGTATGCTGCCAAAACACAAAAAACTAAAGGCTCTCTGTTTCATTGTGAAGTGGCCATCGATATTTTCAAACCAGTGCTTATTTCATAAAAAACTCAGAAGTATATTTAAAGTAGTGAACTGAAAGACCATGGTCACATTCCAGATACCAAGCCCTAAACTGCTATGTTGCTGTTGCTTTTATGAAACTTATTATTAAAAATGATGCAAGCCAGCATAAAAATATTAAGCTGTTTTAAAGAAAGTTTTTTCCCTTGTTTAATCAGTTTGACAGACAAACTGGTCCTTTCCTAGCTGAAGTACACTCTCCAAATCCAGTTGTATATAGATGTGAATAAGAACTTATTATTCTTTGGCTATGAAGAGTCTCAAATTACTTCTCTTCTTCATGACTTAATCCATTTGACTTACAGTGATAAAGAGCCTGCTAGATCAGTGCTAGCATTTTTAAAAAAAACCTCAAACATTTGACTGACTGACTTACGTTTCTGGATGAACTGGGGCTCCACTGGCACTGTAGCATACTGTCCTATTGCATAAATCTTTTTCCTGGTATCTATGAATTTTTCTGCCTTTTATGAAGAGGCACAGACCTGCCTGGCCAACACTCACAGGGAAACAAAACCCAAGTAACACCTTGATTAAACCTGTCAAAAACAAACAACAGAAAGTAAAAAGTATTATGAGGGTCAAAGCAAATAATGTAGCCATCAAAATGTCAATTTTTCTCAAATCTTTTTTTTTTCTGATTAGTATAGTCTAATTAGAAACATGTACATTTTAAAATTTATTTTAAACATAAAATTTTCCCTAAAAATATCAGGATTAAAAGAAGTGGTTATATTATATGCTCTGATATTACTGCTGAATCATGCAGCTTTGAACCCCTTATCTTCTTTCCATCCCACACTCAGAATAGATACAATGTTCATTTTGTTGGGTCAATGATCTCAGACAATTATGTGATGAATAGCTTCTGTAGGTTCCAGACACACTGCATCTTAGAGGAATTTTCTATCATCAGCCTCACACAATTAACAAATTGAGATGTAAATTCTATTGGGCTAAGAAGTGACCAGACAGACCAGACATTTTAATGTTTAATTGCATTTTATTATTATTGCCAAGTACACTGCATAAAAATAAAATTAGCCAGTTATATCACTCAATAATATGAGTTTTCTCTTTAGAGACTGCTCATTGGGACCACTTGCAAATTAGCATATTCATAATTTTTTTTGTTGCTCTAATTTTGTAAACAGTGTTATCATCATCTCATTGGGGATTTAAGCTTTTGTTTTTGCAGTTGGTTAAACAGTAGGAATATTTTTTATAAAATTGCAGTCAGAAATATTTTATTTATTCACCATATTTGAAGTAAAGTATCACAAGTAGTCTGAGCATCTGGCAATAACAGCACTGGTTAGGCATGTAATAAAATTAATTACCCCAAAATGTACAATATGCAAAATCTGATTGGCTATATAAGAAATATCTAATTTACTGTATAAGCTAGAGCATCCCTAATTTCATATAAAGCCATTCTGCCATCATGTTATCAGCTGAAGCAAAAATTGTCTAGATGAAATCTTTGGTAGGTGCAAGTTATAATGATAGCAGTTAAGTAAGAAAATAAATGTAGAAAGAAGACTGACTACAGAAATATTACATAAAATTATACAATTATTAAATTTTCAAGTTATCTGGATTTTTAAGAAGTCTTCTGGGAAATATGAAAATCTGGCATTTCAAACTAAAGTCACATTGAAATGACTAGGTTGTTTTTCCAAAATTGGTGAGTAATTGAGTTAACAACATCAATTTATCAGAACAAAATTGTATTAATATTTTGTTAACTGGTTTAACTCATAGTAAGTTCAGCTGCTTCTCTGGATCAGCATGCAGCAGTTCCTGCAGTCTTCACATTTTATGGAAACTGCTTTACTGTCTTATACATCATCTTCCACATATCTTGATTGGGTAGTAGACCAGCAGACCTTGCAACTTGACAAGTGTTACATTCTCCATGAGGATTGCCTTGTTCAATTTCTGCAGCAACATCCACAGGTGTAGTTGAGTGTCCCTGATTGTGTTGCACGGCTTATGGATTCTGTCTCCTCAAATTGATGGATGAGATCCGCAAATAGTCTTGGGCTGCATGAGGCCCCTAACAAAAACCTGTAATGGCAACTGCTCCTACATTACACTCATTGCTGTAAAAAAGTTTCACGAGTGCTTCGTGATCTTAGAGAGAGAACCTATTTTCAGGAAAACTGTTACATCTGAAATCTTAACAAAATCTTAGGGGGATGCAAACTTCATTCTGAGAAAGTGGCAATGCCAGGATTTTTTTTTTTTGCCAAGGTGGTGGAAAGCATACCAAATAAAATGTCCCCAAAAAGAGAGAAAGTGGTCTTATACAGTTTCTCAGTGATAAATGGGAAGGGACAGGGTGGAAAGCCTCCCACCACCAAACTTGGATATGCCCCTGCTGAGACCTGTGGTATCAAAGCTTTTACTGTACTTGATATGTGGACTGTTTACAGAGCTTACCTAAAACGAATGAAGAGAATGATTTAATCTGCTGAAAAAGATCACTGACAACTATGCGAACTTTTTATCAAAGATTTACTAAACGAAAAAAGCAAATGAACTACTCTGCAAACAAAAACAATGAAATTGCATATCAGACATTCAGCAAACAATTTAACAAGTTTTTGACATGACTTACAGAAAAATGGGTTCATTCTTCATTTGTGTGGATGGTGACAGTTAACTCATAAGACAAAGGAATGCATAAAAACAACATAAAAACTCTTAAACACTTAAAGACATGATAGCTAATGCACACAACACATAAGAAAAGTAAGAACAGTACAGTTCTAAGACAACAAAAATAACTTGCAAATTCTACTGTTGTTTGCCAGTTAATTTATTGCAATTTTACTGCCTTATTAATCCATCGATCAAAAAACTAATGTTAATGGTGAGATACAGAAATTGCATCACATACATTATGATAATCAGTGAGAAGAAATAAAAGACTAAAATAAAGATTTTTAAAAAATGCAACAATTTCCACAGCAGTCAAGAGGTAAATGAGGATCCAACATTTCATATTCAATAATGAAAATTTAAAGAACTTCTAATTAAAGGTAATGATGATAAAGATAATCTGTATAATATTAATAATATTCTAATTAATGTCAATCTTTATTTATTATTTAAAACTAATTCTTGTCTATCTTTTATTTTGAAATCCTTGAATGAAGTAATGCCCTCATTCCCAGTGTCAAAATCTGAAAAATTTAAAAATCCATTCTTCACAGCCATTAACAGGTGTGGTATATTTTGGGAATAAGCAACTGAGTGCTGGAAGTAACTTTAAGGTCAAACAGTGTGCGTGCGTGTAGAGATAACTATGCAATGAAATGTTAATTACAGTGCAGCTAGTACCAGAAGTTAGAGAAAAAATGGGAGCTGCAAGTAATCTTTGTAATGTATCACTGATTCCACAGCTGTTCCAGTGGACATGGTCATCACAATGGATAAAGGGTGCTTTGTGTTGTTCTAAAAATGAAGAAAAATTAAAGATAATGGTGACAACAAAGATGGTGGGTGGATGGATGTGTGTGTGTGTGTCTCTTATTAGGTTGTTATATTCTACAGCCCCAGTTCTTGGTTCATTACATACTGGCCTTCAACTCAAATTAAAAAAGAAAAAACTGTAACAAATTTAAAATCTTTTTTATTGTGATCTTTATTTTGAGGATAATAAATAACACAAGCTTGCATTATAAATCTTCATATAATATAGTGAATAAATTTTAAAATTAGAATTAATCAATCAGTTAATTATTTATCAGAGAATAAAGCAAGGCACTTTTTATTTCGCAGAGACAGTGTGATGTATAGCTAGTTTTCTAGTTATCATTTTGAGATACACTGCTATTTTTTTTAAAACAAACCAAAAAGATGAAAGCATTTAAAATCTTTCTTAATAAATTAAAATTTTTCTTTAAATAAAAATAATCAATAATAAAAAAAATAAATGTGATCATTGTCTGTAGTTTATATACAATGGAGCTATTATTAGATGCCTGGTACAGCTCGCTGGACTTGTCTGTTCTTGACATTTATGATATTCTGCACAAAGCCAATAACCATTTAGAGTAACTTTCATCATTTTTAGATTTGTTAGAATAAATTTGATTCTTCCACAGTAATACTCATCCCATAGTAAAAGTGATATTGCTTCCAAGTAAGGCTCCCACTAATATATTACACACCTTTAAGTTGGGTCTCTGATAGGACATGTCAGAATATGAGTTAAATTAATTAATATATCTTAAGCTAATTTTACCATAGACATGTGATGCTTGCTGCTTTGTTTGTTGTATGTCCAAATAATTGATATCTGACATGAAAATGTAGCACTACTAGTCAATAAGTTATAATTTTTATATGCATTTAGGAATGTTTAAGACATTTTTTATATAAATATTTCATTTCATTTACAAAATATATTAAACTATCTGATTATAAAGCAAAAAAAAAGTTTTGTTTTCTTATTGCATACAAGTATTCTTTAATTTGAATGTTTTTTTCAGATTTATGTATCATTAAAAAACATCAAAGACAAAACAAATGTATTCTCAATTATTTTTCAGTTTTAAAATTAACCAACTGAATTCTAAAGATTATAAAGGAAAACAAACCAGGCTGTCTCCTTTACCCTATAAAATCCACACCTCATCCCTAACAAACCTTTTTGCTGGCAGTAGGGAAATTGCCTTTTGATAATTTTAAAACAACTTCATAGAATCATAATAAAATTCCATTCTAATTGAAGTTATACCAGAAGACCATCTGTGAAACTGCATTTATATAAGTAATACAATAACTATTTTAAAACATACCAAATTTGAGAAGAAAAATAATTCCAAAAAACAATAACAGTTTTCCTTGAACTGCAGCTTCTGGTAAAAATGGAAAAATGGTATCAAAAAATCCCTGTTCTTTATAAATTCGTTGAGTTGTAGGGACACAGGTATATACTCCTTTTGATCCACACTAAAATGACAAAATAAAAAAGCAAATTCAGTAAAATCCAAATATTTCTGATGTTTTCAAACTTGTTTACCATGCATTAATATATGGACTTTACTCAATGGATACTATGTATGTAATAGTTTGTTGTTTTTCAATGTCTACTCAGCTAAACTGATATCTAATTTGAAGTGCTGCATTACAGAATAAAATTGGATTTTTTTCTTTTCCAAAGACTTACCGTGCAAGCGCACTCAACAAGACAAATGCAGAGTTTCTGGGGGATAAAAGAAATACTTCTTTCCGCAACTTTCGCTTGTTTATAATTTAGGAGTTCAACTGGAAATTTGAAAAGAAAAGAAGTGGTAAGTATTATACTCTTATATAAAAGTCCTTTCAATGTTTATTTAAAAGCAACTTTTAGATATTCCGTTTTCAGTTACCAATAGCAGTAATATTATCATTTTCTTCCTTCCTGTAAGCTTCCCCAGTTACAGGGATTTTCAAGACCATTCCTCAGCATGGGAGGCCATGAGCAAAAGAGACCTTTAAATTTTCAGATGTGGGAGGAAAACCATGAGACCAGCTGGTAAAGAAACCATGCCAGGGAGGTAAACCTAACTGAGCCAACACTGACTGGGATTCAAACTCGTGCACCAAATCAATCTTAGCAGTCTAGCGGTCTACCCACCTGCACCGCATTATTGCTATTATTATTTTTTTTTAAATTAGTAATGTGGAAAACTTTGAATTTTAAACAGAAAGAAGGAAAATTAAAAAGAAAAATGAAACAAAAAAAATTAACTGAGTCAAGCTTAGCAAATTTATTCTTCTTTATTATGCCGAGTTACTTTAAACTTTTTTGTTTAAAACAACAAAACTTTTTGTTTGTTTATTTTCTTAATTCATCAACTTTATAGTTATGTTGTTAGACTATTTCACCAAGGCTACCACTATAAATATTCACCTATGGCCTAAAATCCACAACTTGTTCATCAACTGACCAAGGTTGGCACCAGAGGAGGACTGAAGTTGCATCAGTTGTGGCAAAGGCAGATTAGACAACTATTGAAAAACTATGTACATACAGTACATCGTCATATGCTCAAAACTAGAGTTTGAAAAAAGAAAGTTTTACATTTCTAATCTGCTTTTAAATGTCCAGTAAGAAGAGTAACATACTTACGATTACATCATCTCTTCTAGTAACAAATGTGTCACACCTTTCTAGAGAACTATAGTAATGCACATGCCCTATCATTTGAAATACATGAAATGCTAAGGTTTTCTTTACAAATCAGTCTATATGAATTAGCCTTTTAGCAGAGAAAAATTAATAATAAAAAACAAAAAATAAACAACCTTAAACTAAAAATACAATCTAGGCAGAAGTGTTAGGATCAGGAATCATAATCAGGCTCACAGATCTTCCTTAAACTAATGATAGCTCTTGTATAATGAAAATTTCAAGACTTAAGATGCATTTTACTCTTTACTGCCCTTGCTTGGTTCAAGTTCTAAACAACAGTTATGTTTAAGTATAAAGAATAAGCAATCTGTTAGCTGTCATCATTTAATTTTTCTCTATAAATTTTTTTTTACCTTTGCAAGTTTCTTCTGGCTGATGTTTGTAAGCTTTCACATGAAATTTGATCATCCTGGATTTATGTGGGTTGATTGTGTTTCTTCTTGCTACACTATGCGACTTGTTTTTATAACAGCCAGACAAAACAACCACATAAATGCTGCTGAAGCTTTCGGAATTGAATATATGAACAGTTAATTCGTGCTCTGCATCAGCTAGATATCTGATATAAATACCTTCTATTTTTCCTCCAGCCCTGTTTAAAAAATAAATCCAGATGTCATTTTAAGAACTAAAGAAAAGAATAAAAAAACAAGATAAATTACTTGGTATCATTCAATTGTAAATACAGTAAACTTTGTGGATTGTAAGTCATCAGTGGCCACTTACAATTTTCCCAAAACACCTGCACTACTGCTAAGTATTTTTACTGATGTTCTGACCACTTCTCTACTGTACACAGAATGATGCTACTAGTTTTCAAAAAAGTGTTGAAAGTAGAAGAGAATATGGAAATAGTCTATTAGTACATTAAAGAGAAAGAAAAACCATAATTTATCATAGAAACAGTTTGGATCTCTCAGTTTTTGCAGTAAATTAAAAGAGATCTACAAAAAAAATTTGGTATTATCTGAAAGAATGCTAGTCAGAACAAATTTAATTTGAACCATGTATCTAAAATTCTACATTCATCTAGAAATATGGGAATCTTTAAAATTAACTGATCTATAAAATACTACAGATATGCTAAGAAAAATTAATTAGCTTAATACAAGTTAAAAATTAATTTAAAAAATAGTATTGAAAGTATTAAGTGAAATTTGTTTTACCATTCCCAGATTGCGCCCTAATGCTGTGCATATTAAACATATGATAGTTAGGTGTCAGTGTAGCCACATGAGAGAACAATTTTCAGCAATTTCACTTATTTAAAAATGCTATTCATGCTGTCAGTCTTCATTATGAGATTTAGGTTAAATCAAATTAATTATTTCTAATAATTAATTTTAATCATGATCTGCCATAGTAAATATTTGTGATTCTTTTAGACTTGTTTTCCTTGTTGTCTAAAATGTGTATTTTGTCATATTTTAGACGGCACTGACACAAACTTAGTATAATACAGAAATCTACACCATAATAATTAGGATGACACCTCCTAAAAACGTTTTCCTGAGTGACACATCTAACTATTATCCCCACTATAAAATGGGTTGACGAGGTAGGCAGATTCTTTTTTACTGAAACTGATGCTGGAAGCTGAGATATTTTGACGTAGGTCAATTTGCCAAATTCCCTGCAACTGCCAACGATTCCTTTTATCTGCTGCAGCAT
Organism: Nautilus pompilius; assembly: GCA_018389105.1. Classification (NCBI taxonomy): domain Eukaryota; kingdom Metazoa; phylum Mollusca; class Cephalopoda; order Nautilida; family Nautilidae; genus Nautilus; species Nautilus pompilius. The sequence goes on from JACATO010002222.1 coordinate 1,067,645, forward strand.
CAACATAACATATCAAGGATCCTGAATAGACTTAAGCACATTAGACAGATTTCTCAATGGAAGTCAATGTGAATAAAGACCATTAAGCTTTGTCTGGTGCAAAAGTATATTGACTAGTCTGTAGTTCTCATAGATGAATCAAAAACAATTTACATCTTCTAGATGCACACAAATCTGGAAAATGTTGGCAATGATTTTTTGCTCAATTTTGAGCAATGGTGTGAGCAAGTAAATATTAAAAAGATAAAACAAATATTACATTTATTGATGGAGATCTATATTCTGCCATAACATATTCATTCTTCGGAATACATTCCTGTCTGTAATTTAAAGAGATCCTTGATTGTAATCACCATATCCAATAAAATATCACACCATACATTCAGAACCGCTACAGATTTCAAAGCAAAAAACAGACTAAATTTGATTTCCTGGGCTTCAGCACAAAGTACAGGCGTGAATGAAGATACCTTGATAGACAAATAAGGACTAAAACCAACTTGGAATTGAAGGAATACCTGCAAATTTTTGCCAGGTCACCTTTAGTAATCTGATATACTAATGCAAAGACTGAATATTCCTACTAAAATGTGAAATTATTTTTTGAGCAGTTGTTGTACATACATTATAGAATAAAGTTAAATGCATAAGAATTATGGTATTAAAAGGATTATAGTGGGGGTAAGTACTATAGATAAGACAGGGTTAGCCACTCTTGCTGTCATGGTGTACACATACATGGGAAAGGTTAAAAAAAACAATCTAGATGGTATTATAGAGGTGACAGAGAGGAAATAATGATTTTAAAAGAAAAAAAAAGGAATTTGGTATGATATATATTAAAATCTATGCTAAAATAGAGCATCTTATCTGTTACAATCTTTTTCCTTGAGAAATTACTGCCTGCTACTGGTTACAATTTTAGACTAAAATTTTAAAACTTAGAAAAATTTAACAAATAAGTTGTTATGATATGTAAATAATGTTTAAATAGTTAACAGAATTCTCTTTTAAAAAGTGGACATGAAAACATTAGAAAATAAATTAAAAAGATGAAAAAAGTTCTAATTTTGACTGGTCCTGTATTAAAATGCTCAATGTTCTACTTTTAGCAGTAAGATAAATAGAAAAAGTTCATGCTATCGTTACAAAACTTCAGTCATCTCGCTAAAATAAATTTGTGCTTTCCAGGCCTTTTCTTTATATTATTTTATATTATATCAGTTTATTTATATTTTGTTGGTGTTTATCCGGTATGAAAAAACAACTAATAATGTAACTAAATTATCTCCTAAACAGTTTTCCTACCACTGTATGCAAAATTAAGATAAAAAAAAACAGAAAGTATGGCTTACTGGCCAGTGGTTAGCCACTTTTGACCAGTTCATTGCTTTTCACAAAACCTCTATGAATCTCAACAGTCTAGAAATTGCTTTAAACAAATTCATATAATAGGATGAAGATTCTAACTGACATTTTTTTATTTTAAGTTCCTATAGCTCTAATTAAAAAATAATGTACATGCTTAGTTATCATTATTCTAGAGCAAAATTTGAACATATGCAGATACCAGTAAACTCACCCCTTTATGGAACCTTGTATACTGTCAGCTTTAACTTGAATGTGAAGACGAGAAAAATGGCTGACGTTCTGCTGTAAAAGTAACAGTGGCTTTTCCAAATTGTAACCTGCAACAGCAGGAGAGTTGATAACTGCAAAATTGGACAGAAAGTACTTCCCTTTTTCTTTTCCAACTTCATTTTCTGCATGGAGGTACAAAAAAGAACAAATATTAATAACCAAGTTATAGTGCAAAAAAAAAAAAGATTTGTAGTTAATGGAAAAATATTAATCAGATACTGAACTGAGTAAAAAGAGAATATACATATTTCAAGATGCTATTTATAAACTTAAAAAACAACAAAGGTTAAATGCAGGCACAAATAGAAATATCAACATTTAGTTTAAATAAGATGCATAAATACGGGTTAAACAGTCAGTGAATTTTGTTTTTCAAATACACATGATACTGGCTCACAAATAAGTCCTTTTTGTGGTAGTCTGCCATTTTTAAAGCCAGACATAGCAGATGTTTTCAGAGAAGGTTGTGGCACCACCAATGGGGACACACACCACTGTAGAAAAAAGGAAGTACAAATATCTGAAGGCATCAAACAAAAGGAAATTTGTCAATGATAGAAACTAATTGTCAACAAAATAATGTGTCTGTGGTGTAAAAGATTCAGAAGTGGATGCACATATGCTGCTTGTTAGATAACCAGTTTTTATAGCTACAGAAGATATTGTAGTATAAGTAGCAGTGATACTTCTGCAAAAGGAGTTGAGTATTGCAGGACAGCATCAGTTCAGAGAGAAGTTTTAAACTTTGGTTCATGAACAGTATTCAGTCACCTGTACTTCCATAGAGTCTGCACACATTGGATGCCAAAACAGTTCCTACTTGCACAGCTTTACACTGAAAGAGAAGACTTTGTCTACCACATCATCATGTCCAACAAAACCTGAGTACATCACTGTAAACCAGAAAAGCAAGCATCAGAGCAAACAATGAAAACACATACCATGCCATCTCCACCCCCACAATAAGTTTTAAAAGTCAGGCAGGCCAGCATCAGTAGGATGCTCAAGACAATATTCTGGAATTGCAAAGGACCTGTAGTCATTTGGTATCAGGAAAATGGACAAAATGTGATCAGTGATACATACTGTAACTTTCTCCAGACCAATGTCAAGTCCGTAATACATGAGAAATGATAGGTTTCCACATGATGATACCTAGGCAAAAGTCAGATGTGATTGGGAGTTTAACTTGAATTCATACCACATCATCGTTAAAGTCTTGACCTTGCAGTATCTGACTTTCAGACACTTGAACTGAACAATGTGCTGATAACAATGGTGTGCAATCAGCAGTGTAGATCCGGTTATACCATCAAACAAAAATGTTTTTTCTTGCTGACAGAAGCAGCTGATGTACTAGCAAGAAAAATCCATTATGTCTCAAGAATTTGTTGAAAAGTGATATGGCTGGTCTTCCTTTTTATGTACTTTCTCTTTCATAATGAAACAAATTCACTTTGGTTTAATGACCTACTCTCATACAATAGCTGAAAAACGTAACTTAAGAATATGTTCATGTAGTTCTTTACAATTCAGAAAAAAAGAAGTTTTCCTACTGATCACATGTTAATAAGTTATTGTAAATAATATTTCTGTCTTTCATACAATCACTGCTTGATAACACATCTGAACTAGTAACTTCTTGTTTTTCATCTATCTATTAGCAACAGTTTTTTCAAGAAAACTTTTTTTTGGCCACATACAAGAATGTTCTCCATCCAATGCCATATTTCCCCTTTCTGATTTAGTAACAGTGGCCTAGTGCTAGATACTGGACTGCCAAAGTTGAAGGCCTGAGTTTGACTTCTGGTTGGACTTGGCTTGATTTGATGTACCTCCACAGCATGATTTCTTCTCACTTTACTTCCCTAGCTGACCACATTGATTTCTTCCAAGCACCCTGGCTTCCTCCCACATCTAAATATATAAACAGACAGCTCTGTAGTAGAGAGGATTTCTCTCAATCCAGATTAGGTCACTATGGAAGGGTACTTGACCTCCTGCAGGGGAAGAATATCCTTTAAGAAAGTCCCTATTACACATGCATCTCTATTTTGTTTTTAAAAAAATACGTACAGCAACACGGAAAGTAGTAAACCAGAGGAAACACAGAAACATATGTAAAATTATGTGCACAGCATTTTAAATCATAATTGTTTGCTGTGGCAGTATTTCGAAATGTATCATCATCTTGACTGCCCCTTGATTACATCTTTCACTAATTTTTTTAGGCATCCCATGTGCGATGCAGGCATGAGATGTGTGATGTCGTAGTTCTATCAAGTAGATCCTGCCAAATACTGATTTAAAATATAAAGTATAAACAAACTTATTATTAGTAGTAAATAGTTCACAACTACCTCGATACAGGTAACAACACTTTGTTAAATCTATAAGCTTGTTTTCTATTATAAACTCCGACAGCTAATGTTACCAAACTTTCTTTGATCTTGTATTCTGCATCACTACCCATTTTTAAAAATAGATTTTTTCAGTCAAGTGATGGAAAACACGAGGAAATCAAACAAAACACACTATGCCCCCCCCGAAAGTTACAACTCATTTACAATGAAAAAAAAAAAGAAAAAACATCTGAAATTTGCTTCTTTTCCAAACCATCTGCTCCCTAAGACCTTTTCAAACAAACAAAAATTGCTCTTCACTAAGTTATTTCTCTAGAGAGTTTGTTTCTCATGCTTTAGCCTAGAGAAGAAAAATACGGTGATTTGCGATCACTGGAAAAGATAAAGGAATTGTTTGTTTACAAGTTCATTCTGTGTGACCACACCGCTTACTGTTGCTGAATGAAACAGTACTGTAATTGTGAACCTAAATTGGCTGACATTAGCAGAAGAGAAAAACTGTAACATTATTATGTAATTTTCCTCCTGGCCCAATTCAAACAGTAAATTAAAATGCAGCAAGCTGAAACCAAGCATAACTGGATCTGTTCACCACCAGATGGCTCACTGTGACAGGTCCTGCCTAAAGCTAATCAGCTGCTTTTATACAATGTACAGAAAAATAAGTTTTTTAATCATTATTACCTGTATGGATCACTTTTGGCCAGTCACAATATCAATGAGTGTGCTAAGCTTAATAATGCAATTGGAACTATCTTGGTATAATTCCTCTTTTTCTTAAATGTTGACAAGAAAAATTTTAAAAAAGAAATACCACTACACATACGTGATTCTTACACACCCACTTTGCACTAATAATTTAACTTTTTCCATTCTTAATTTTTTCCACACTCAGCCAAGCCTATTTAATATCCTAGCATTTTGTTTTTTTTTAAAAAAAAACGTTAACACAATAAAATCTCCTTAATAAGTAAAAATACATTTAACCATAATTTTAACAATTTTATAAACAAATGGTTTCCATAGTAGACAGAATTATAGGTGTAGTAAATTGCTAGTAGTCATCAATAATCTAATACACATGTGATTGACAATATTAACTGATATAATCTTTATTGGCTATTTGATAAGATGTACTTGAAATTATTTATGTACAAAAATATAATTTGTATATTAAAAAACACCAAATTTTAAACCAAATTCTGCTTTATATGTCCAGCAATTTTTTTATAATTCTATACATCAGGGGAAAATAGATCAATATAATCATCATCTTATACATTATATGATAACAATATTTACTCATTTATCCATTAGATTACTAATTACAGCTGGAAAATGATAAAAATAATTTTTTTTATCAATAATTTCATTTAAATACTGTAGTTTTAATTACACTATACTATGGAGTACTTCAGTAAACCTTTTAATAGGTATGCCCAGGTTGCACCTGAAACTCTGGCATTACAAAAATACAATAAAAATAATTTACAGTCCTGAACATGTTGTAAGTAATCACAAGGCAATCATTGCAGAGAAGGCCTGTGCTCTCCAATGCACACATAGCAACTGGGCTATGCCTGAAGAAGTGCCCATCTCCTGCTTTGCAGGAAACAAATCATCCCATCAAAAACATCAAGTATTTTGGAGTCATTCTGGACAGACAGGTCAACTTTACCAGTCACATAGATGTTGTGCTTAGCAAGCTAACATGTGGTCTGAAAGACTTGAAAACTGATGTTGGCAGACAAGCTAAGAAGAGACACCTATTCATACTATTTGAGATACTTGTCTTCTCTATTATTGACTGTGTTTTACCAATTTCACAACTGAATGATAACCATATCTGCAGACTGGAAACTTTCCAGAATAAACCACTAAGGCTGATCACCGCATACATGCAACTGACAATCAATGCCAGCACTCCAATACCTGGTGTGTGTACCCATTAAACACAACAGAAACGTGCTCAAACCTTCACTGTTGCCAAAGAAATCCAGCAAGACAACCAAGGACTCTATTTTCTAGTGTCAAAAACAGGAGCAAGTTTGCACCAGGCAACTATCCCATATGAAACAGTTAAGGTGCTTCAGACAGTAGCTCTTGTTGCCTAGGAGCAGATTCCCCAGACTCTCCTGGCTGCAAAATCTAAAATAGCTGTAGTGTCAACTTGCGGTGCTCATTCATTTTTTGTTCTATCAAACAGGCTGGTCAAAGTGCTTGGCTGTATGAAGCAGCCAACAGTGCTCATTGAGAGATGTTCAGACTTGGGTGGAGATGATGAGCCAATATTGCTACAGATGTGCTCTTTTGATCCCATCAATAAAAGCTAGATGAACCCACATGGAATTGCCTGCAGCAGATAGCACAAATTAAAACAACCTGGAACACCATCATTGTGGCCACTAGGCCTGCAACACACTTTTCCAAGTTACAATATGTATCAAAATACAACCTGTCATATATGATCTGATACATTTATTAAAGAAAAAATAATTTCTGAAGTTAAACAAAAATGAACTGAAAGTGAAAAGTACAACGGAATTCCATTTATGAATTACTGCTCTTCCATCCATTTGAGTTTAATGTTGTTTTTAGAAAAAATTAAGATATTTATTTTTTTTTTTTTTAGTTATTTCTTGTGCAAGAGAAAGTTAATTCTTAGTTTCTTATGAAATGAGTCATTTAGCTTGGCTTTGTAGATAAACAGTCATATTATTGTTCCTGTGTAATGCAGCTCCATTAATCATTTCCAAAATATCACAATGTCTATCTGACTGTTTTCATTGGAAATTACTTTAAATCCAAAGTATTTCCGAACTCTGGAGTTGTATGCAGCTGGTGGGGGTTTTTTTATATCTATACCTTCACTTGACATTTTCTCTTCTGTAGAATATTTGAAAAGAATCCACTCTTGGTCCAGCAATGTTCACAGAGGATTATCTTTGAAAGCAAGGGCATCTGGCCATGTTTTAATAGTGCCCAGATGCTTATATAATCCAAGCCTAGTTCTGAGAGCTACTGGAAGGAAATTAACCAAACAATCCCTTGGAGGTACCCATTAAATGACACCAGTAATATAACACCAGATGTTGTGACATGAAGGAAAACCAAGTTGTAGTAGGCAGTCTAATCTGCCTTAAATAAGATAAAAAGTGCCAAAAAATCTAAGAAAGCACTCATAAAAGGCAAGTGGGTGATTGCATTGATTGGAGATGGGTTAGTTTATCAGTCTGAGTACATATATACACATTCTGATTGGCTAAGTGACCCATGTCTATACAGACACTCCCTGGGTTAGTTAAGGGTCCTGAAGGGAACCCTTACTTAAGTCATGTTTTATGTAAGTCGGATTTCATACCATAAATACCATAACAGTACTATACACCTGCATAATATATGCAGATTTAAAATATTGTAACACTTTAGCAACCTGAATTTCTAAAAAAGAATTAGATACAGCAATTAGTTGGACATTCCCCCCCCCCCTTAATTCCTAGTGGTGGCTTGCTTACGTGAAGTGACTTGGAGGTTGATGAGAAGGTGCCTCCATTACATTGGAGTGGTAAGAGGAGGAGGAAGAGGAGAGGTTTCAAACTCTTCCTCAGGGTCATCAGGCTCAGGTATACAAGGTGCTGACAGTTGGGAGGCAGTGACTGGTGAGACAAAGGAGTTGGAGTGACAGAGGTTGATGCTTCAGGTACTTCAGAGGAAGTACTAGAAGATTTATCAACCTTGTTAAAGACAAGGTCAAGGATAGATTGAACGGCTGCTCACTTTTCTTCGCAAATAATTTTGTAGCAGGACAATCCGTCTTGAATTATCCTGCTAAATTTACCCAGTGTTTCCACGTTCATATCCAGCCACTCAAGAGCAGCCAGTTTAGCATCAACCAACCTCAAGGTATCGGCTAACCCCTTCATTGTAAACTTCTTTCGATGTTCTTCGTCAGCAGGGTCTTCTTCACAGTGTTACTTCTAGGCCTCCAACTTCATCAGGTTTTCATTCGAGAGTTTCTGTAAATGGCTCTCGAATAACATTGCCACATCATCAGCCTCCATCTCCAGCCGGAGTTGATGAGCCAAGTTGATGACTTTTTTTTGACACTTCGTCAACAGTGTCCGTAAAGCTCTTGAAGTTGTGGATGAACTGAGGGCAGACTTTCATCCAGATGCTATTTTCATATTAATTGCCTTGACCTCGTCCCACGCTTCTGCAATGTTCCTGGCGGCGTGAAGGATTTTGTAGCCCCTTCATAACACCCTCAGTGTCTTCCTTTACTCATCAGTAGCCTTGAAAGCCTGGGAAAATGTGCAGTGGAGGTAGTAGGCCTTAGTTGTGATGACACCCTGGTTCATTGGCTGCAAAATGGAATTAGTGTTTACCAGAATGTACACCACCTTGATGTCCAGATGGTAATCATTGAAGGTTGGTGGATGACCAAGGGAATTAATGAGGATGAGCAGTACCTTGAAGGGAATATTCTTTTCCCTGCAATTTTCCTTCAACTCAGGAATCAGGTGGTCCCAGAACAGCTCCTCGAGAGTAAGCCTTTTCACCCAGGCACTCTTGTTGGACTTCCAAATCACAGGAAGGAAACCTTTACAGATGCCCTGGAAGAGCCGCAGATTCTCAGCATGGTACACTAACAAAGGCTTGAGCTTGAGATCACTCTTCGCATTGCTCCAAAACATCAACATAAGGCAGTCCTTCGCCACCTTAAAACCATGCATCATCTTTCATCCTTCCCAATGTAGGTCCGTTCTGGCATTTTGTTCCAAAATAATCCCATCAAATCAACATTAATCACTTATTTGGGCAAATACCCTCCCTCATCAATAATTTCAGCAAACATAATAGAAAATTCTTTGGCTGCATCTTCTTCAGCAATAGTGCTCTCACCAATAACTTTCATGTTATGCAGATTTGCATGAGCATTTACCGATTAAACCATCCGTCACTTTCCACAATGAAACCCTCAGTTACACCTTTTTCCATTTGTAAGTCTTCGTAGAGACTCTTAGCTTTGCCTGGATAAGCCTGAGGCTGAGCGGTGTACACTCCTGGGTTTGGTCTTCAATCCACGAAGTTAATAATTTTTTCATTTCCTCAATTAAGCCAGAGCATTGCTTTCATCAGGGCAGATCCTTTCGTATGTTCTTCTATTCTCTCCTTATCCTTCACAATCATGTTTATCGTCGACACGGCCATCCTCATGGTTTGTGCAATGGCAGTTAAACCAAGTCCGCCCTCATATTTGTTAATAATGTCCTTTTTTTCCTCTAGCGTAATCGTTTTACACTTCTTCAATGCACTAGAACCTTTCACGTTACCTGTACACCTGCTCATAATTGCAACGGCAAAGTCACACAAAAATTTTATGCAAAGTGGAGGCTTGCGGATCACCAACACTCAAGATGCAGATAAACACGTATGACTGAGATACAAAGAAGATGCAGTGTGAGAGGGACGCGGGTTGAGCGTTACGTAACCTGAGGACTTGCTACACTTTCCTGTACAGATTGTTAGATTTTCATACAAAAAATCTTCAGCTCACATAAGCAAATTAATTTTTTGCATAAAGCCCTCATACTTAGTTAATAAGATCTATATATTATCAGTATAGCAATATCTTTCTCTTGATATAATATGCATATAGTGGAAAGGCATATCACAATTCAATGGTGGACCAGTGAATTGCTACAACTCCATTGCAGTCCTGTCTAGGCTCAAATCAGGATGACTTCCTGTTAGGTGGGCTAAAATAGAGAATGCACTTGCTGGCAGAAAGATTCTATGGACATGTGTGCCGAGTATGCTTGTGTTACTGTTAATAAAATGGTTGACCAGCTGGTGGGCTCTGCTATCACCAACACCCCCTTTCAGCTACCCTTCAAATGCCAACCTCCTAGGGAGTAAGATTTGCAAGCAAGATGTCACTGCCTTACTCTTAAAACAACCCTTTAAAGAAAACTGACTAAAGGAGACTGCTACTCAATATGGGACATCCTGCAGTCAGATGTTTAGTACAATCACATCTTCCCTTGGAACCTCAACTGCAGTATCCTTGCTTTCCTACAAGATTGAACAATGAGGAAGAGGATCAGTCAAACAGGGAAACCTCAATGACTTCTACCCAGTATAAAGGGAAGAAAATACCATGCTAGTTTTTAAAACTATAAATATGAATGAGTTATTCTGTTAATGAAACAGTTAAATGTCAGGTTCAGGTACTTCATAACCTGTCAAAACAAATATTGTGCAATGCTCTTTTTTTTCAAATTGATTAATTAATATAAACAAAGTGTGCACTTACCATGTCATGTAGCCAAAAATGCATTGGTTGGTTTTCTAAACATCTGAAAGAAAATTAGACATTTTTTTTCAGAAAGTGCCTGAAGAACCAAGCACATATTCTGCTTGAGATTAACTCTTACCAAGCTTACAATGCTGTTGCTATCTATTGCATGCCATCTAAAAATAACTTTATTAATGGAACATATTAAATAGTGAAATACTGCATGCTTTAACCATTTGATGCTTACATTTCAGCAGGCTGTATGCACTTATTAGGCTGTAAAGCAAAAGCTTCATAAAATACTCCTGCTTTTCCACATTTGCTTTCAATGAGTTCTTTATTCAACAACAGGTATTCTGAGGCATTTTCCTGTAAAAATGACAATAGATTATAACGTTTTATTTGGAAATACTCATTATAATATATTTTACGTATGATTTTAAAATGAAAATTTAGAAATAAAAAATGTTAATTTAAACATCTAGTGTTCAAATACAGTTATAATAATAAAACATAGCACCCTGAAAATATACATATAAATAAAACCTGTGCACTTATTCAGTTTCATGAAGAAAATTATGATGCATATGTGGGTGTGGTGTGGTGTGGTGGTGTGTGAGAGAGAGTGAATGAGTGGAGAAGAGAGTGGTGGTATATTATTGAAAATGAAACTCAGTAGTGATGATGGAGAAAGTACGATGGTACCAAGTTCTATATACATATGAGATTCCAGAACTAAACTAATTAAACATTTAAGACAAAAAACACTTAGTTATAAAAGGAAATATTTAAAATTGATTTCCATTTCAAATTCTGTGTGCATGATCTTGTCAAATGCTTCCACTATGATCAATTGTTGACTACAATTTAAAAAACCATACTAAAAAAAACATTAAAAAAACTATACAGAAGCTTTTCTGATCATGGAAATTCTGTTGGCTCTTCACATTTTTATGGTATGTAATATAGAGTAATAAAATGTAGAGCAGTCTTATTGTTCCTTTCTTACAAATATGCATATAAGCAGTTGTTGGATTTATTGTTAGTAAGCCATCTACTATCAAGGAAATAGGGTACATTTGAAAGCTTTTTATTTCTCTCTCAAGTGTCTTGGCACAGCATTTAAAGTTGACCCTTCTCCATCTCTATTCATGGCATCAGTTTGAAAACAGTTATGAAACAAGCCCAATTCAGGCACCTTGAATCCTTAGCAATTGGTTTAGGTTTTAGCAAAGATGCCAACCCTAATGTGAGTATTACTGAAATAAAAGCAATAAAAAATAGAAGAAAAGTTATCAAAATGATACAGATTCCATAACTTTTTAAAAACTTTTCAAAGAGGTACAAGTTGCACTTTTGGCTTTCTGGAGGAGGCTTTTGTTTGAGGTTTGTTTATGGAAGACTTTCCTTTCTGAATTCATTGAGACCTTCAATATCATCACAGAGGACTGTACCCTTTGCAACAAATTTGGTCTGAAATCTGACTTATTTTTCCTCACCTGACTAAAGATGTACTCACTGTCAGTCTTGCTGTGTGGTATTAGACAAATTCCTACCATAAGTACAGGTAGCAATTTATATTTAATATTTCCTTTTGCAGTCTTAAGTTGTGATATAAAATGCCATGCTTCATCAATTATTTTTTCAGACTCTAGTATATCATCTGTGAGACTGTCTATTTGATAATTCAAAAATTCTGCCTCTAGGTCATCAGTAACATTTTCTAAATCTAGAACTTTGATTGGTTTCGGGAGATTAGGAAATCTAGATACAAAGTATTCCACTGATGAGAACTTGGCTGTTCTTTTCAAAGTTATGTCCACAACTTCAGCATTTTCAAGCAATTCAGGTTCTAAATGAAAATCCTTGAGAGTGTAGCTGCATGAATTGCAGTAAAAGTTTCTCACTTCTCCGTAGAAACATATCACAATCTCAGAACTCATTCTTCCAGCACCACTCTCCTCCTTAAGATACTGCTTGGTTTTAAATCCTATTACTATATCCTGCTTATCTTTTTGGTTTTGTCTCCTTTCAAAATCAATACTGAAAATGTCTTTTGCATCAGCCACAGCCTTAGGCAATAAAAATCTCATGCAATCTTGTTAGTATTCCCTGTAGAATTCTTCTCATTTTATGTATATGAGGAGCTTCTTGTAAAGCTGAATTAGCTTTGTTAGATATAGGCAAAAGGTTTACCAAAAATAAAGGTAGAGTTTTGTAGAGGGATCTTGAAGTTTGTGCTGAATTCTCTTTATCCTAGGATCACTATGTGGAAAGGAATCTTGAGTTGAGAGTTGCTTCTTGGATGAGACCTGTTTAACTGAGTGACCTTTATCTTTTCCTTGGACTTTAGTGGCACTTCCCTTTTCTGTTGTCTGGTCTGATGGTGGTGAAATATTGTTCCTTGAAGTCTAGACTTAACTTTTTTTTTGCTGGTGTCTTTTGGAGACATGTAATATTCCTTCATTGGAATCCACATTTCTAACATCCTATTCATGCATTCCTCTAATGACAGTCACCTAGTAGCTACATGTTTAATAACCTTCTTTACCATAGTCTATATTTATGTTAGAGAACTTGCAGCCCATGTCTTTTAGAACTTTTATCCAAATAAAAGTAAAAGTCAATTCTTCAATATTGCATTGCAGAGCTTTTGCTCCTTTCTGGGCAGCAAGATAAATTAAATGGCAAGAGCATCCTTGAATATGAATTCTACGGTTCTTCCTCAAAATGATTCCAGCTACACTTTTATGTCTCCTCATCATGATTTATGCATAATCTGAGCCAAAAGAAGCACAATTTTCCCATGGTATATCGTTTTTAGTCAGCTCATCGTCAATGATATTGAAAATATTTTCTCCTGTTGAGCTACCATTACTTCCCTGCTTAGATAACTACAGTCATTACTCTTCCCATCTCAGCATCAAAATATCATATCACCATTGGATATAAATTTAAACTTCTACCACTGTTTCTCTCATTAGTACTTAAAGAAAATGGACATACCTTTAGTTTATCTGATAAAGACATACTCTTTTCATTAGCTAATGTGTTGATAATAGCTTTGGTTTTGGTCCTGCCACATCCACACAGTGATGCCACTTGAGAGTCTGGAAATATTTTCTTAAAAATAGTTTGGCAGGTTATGTTCAATCAGAAAATTAACGAATAAAACCATTGCATTTGAAACTAAATCCTGATTGTCAGTTTTTTGCTGTAATTTTTGGTAGACATGTTTCTGACAGTCATTTTTACTGCCATGAGCAATGCTAAAATCCACAGTGCGCAGAGTAAAAATGCACTGTTATCTCCAAGATGTGATGACTTTATGCACGGCCACTTGTTGCTGTACTCTATTTTATACCTCTGCAGAACACGAGGGTTTTTGTTGATAATTTTGACTCCATACACATACATTTCGACATTTTGAAAGGTAAAATGCATCATGGGATTTATTATTCAGTTACGTGTTATTATGGGTGCAACATCGTTACATCTCATGCCAGAGATATTCTAGGAACAAGGAGTAAAGGTTATATGTGTTCTATTCAGCAGTTGTTGGTTGTGAGTTACTAGTTTTTGACTGTATAAAGTCTTAAAACTTTTAAGAATTTTAAATGGTAATGAGCGAAACAGTTGTTGGCAGTGTTAGGGCAAAAATGTATCTCATAATATGTCATCTGATACTAAAATGATGTTTGACACAATTTTAAAAAATCATGATATTTAATAGGACAAGTGTAATAGCAGAATATGGCCTTAAAATTGTAAAGATTCTGTCAAAATCATAATGGATGGCATCTCTGTTTTAGGAGAAAATTAATTTAACTATATACTACCATAGATCCACTCTCTTCATAAAGTTGCAAATGAAAATCAGTTTCTTTGTCTTTAGGGAAGAGATGTTAGCATAAAATCTTTCTGCAGTCTTACTTTCAACTGCTCCGTTGTGTTCACAGCTTGTAAACCTGGAACTGGGATAAGCAGCCTTTTGGATAAATAATCTATAGGTAATTTATCCTTTGATACTTTGCGACTCTTATACTTCAATAAAACCTACAGAAAAGATAAAAATCAATAACTATAAATGAGCAAGAAAAATTGCTATCCATAACATATACCAAACACATGGTAAAATATTTGTATTTTGACTTCACTGACACTCCTGAATTCTTACAAAATTCTAACATGTAAATGCAAGTATGCTGCCAAATAACAAATGTAGTGTGGGAAATATTTCCTGTCACTCAGCATGAAGTACTTGTAAAGAGAAGCTCACTCTTTGTTCAGTGATGCCAATATCTGTATCAAATGTTTTCAAGAAAATGAAATAAAATTTTTATTATTGGCTGGCTGCAGGAAGATAAAAAGACTAGTGATTGCTAAAAAAAGAGCAAGTATGCCCATAATAGACTACTTTCAAGAAACTGGAAACTACACAATAATAATTCAGACTACTTCCCATGTGGAAAATTTTTAAAAAGTAAATAAAGTAGAAATACAGAAAAACAAAGCATTCCAAATTCTTAAATAAATCTTTCTTCTTAGTTTAATTAATTGTCAACAGGCAAATGTTCTGTGGTTTTCATATAATATGAAATTTTTACAAAGAGCCAAGAAGCCAATGCATCTTATATGAGACCCATTGTCTGCCTCTTGATATGATTGATACTTTACTTTACACAACTTCTGCTGGCAATTCAGTTACTGCCCACTTGACTAAAGGAATATATATCATGCCCTAAGCTTAACTGACTTTAATTCATGACACTTTGTTCATTCATGTCCTTAAAGAATTCATTAATCACTATCAATTATTAAAAACATTAAATAATTTTAATTTAAATGTAAACTATATTAGATACTTTTGAAATTTTAAAGATGTTCTAAGGAAGTTTAGAGAACATGCTGGGGAACCAACACTGGACATTTTCTAATTCAAAAATGTATTTTAAATAGAGACTTTAGATTTTCCAAGCATATTCTAAATGTGGCCCTCCCAAAACTTTTTACAATCTTTTATAAGTTTTCTTTTAATACAATGATTTATTAAACTAAATAACTTGTTAACTTTAACTGTAAGTTAAATTTTCTTATTCTCACATTTAAGAATCTATTTAAAATATATCCAAATGTCTCTTTGAATCAACATTTGACAGTTTTGAATCTCCCACACTAGTTTTTAAATGAATTCATTTACTTCCCCATATTTGTTGTTATAATTTTTATTTTAAAATTTTAAAAGTTATAATTTTTGTTTAAATGAATTTAGCATCTTATTTCATACTGAATAAACACTGTGATCTGAACTGAAGGATATAAATTACCTAATTAAAAATTCATAACATTACACATATAGACTACATACAGACATGTAGAATATTAAGTGAATCATCAGCTACAACAAAAAGAAAAAAAAATAGTGTCCTAATGTATTGTTTCAACTCAAAACAGGGGATCTAAAGCAAAAAAAAGATAGAAAATTTTGGCTTCAAACCTCAAGAACACCTTCAACTTTATAGTAATACTTTACCATAATGGTTTCAAATGTATTTAAATAAATGTTAATATAAACTCTCTCCACTTGAAAACTTTAGTAGCAGAACTGTTAACTGGAGATGTTAGAGTTAAATTTTAATGAAGTAACACTAAAACAAGCATAAAATACAGCAAATTATGTCTGTTGCTTAGAATTTTTTTATTTTATGACAAAATCAGTATGTTACAAAAGATAACAGGTAAATGCCAGTAGTAAAAACAAATAAAATTTTAACTGCAATCACAAAGTTCTATTTTTTTTTTGAATGGCTAAAATATAGCGTTGTTCCAGTTATTTCCAGAAACTCCTACATTTGTATATGATGGCACCATTATAAAGTATAGCCATTTTAAAGTTTAAGGTAGATTTTTCTTTTAAAAATCAGTTGGCACACAAACATAAGGTATATCTGTATGCTTTTAATTTCTCAATTCTACCTATTTACAGTCTCACTAATAAAAAGCAAAACAAACACCACAACAACAAAATGGTTCCTATTCATAGAATATTCTGAACTGAAATAGTTTTCTGCATACTCCTACTTTAAATTTTAATTAATATTCTGAGCTTATGAAAACTAGTTTTTTTTAGAACAAATTCAGTGTCTATTACAATTCACTTAAAAATGTTGCTGCCCTGTATAAATAAAATATTTGAAAATTTATCAATCTTTTAGAATTACAACTGCCATTTTGAAATTTAACATTTGTCTGTTCATTTTCATAGAATATTTTTTAACATTACAGCTAATCTCTAACCTTTAAATCTATATTTCAAAAATGTTTTATGCATATAAGGAAATTTTTTTAAAACTTATACAAAATATTCAACAGTTTATTTAGAAATGTCAGCTTTAATACATATTATCTATTTTTCTTACAAAATAATCACCTTGACAATATAAAAGTCTTTTTACTATCAATTTAGATTATTGTCTAAAAACGTGTCTTTGTCCATAGTTTCAGAACATGGCATGCAATTGTTAATACCATTACTGCTGCGCAAAAGTCTAACTGATTAATCTTAAGTCTTTGTTCATTTGTTTTTTTTTTTTTTTTACTTAAAATTTATTTTAAAAAACTGTTTAAATGGCTTGTCGTTCAGAATATACATTTTTTAGTATGTAACTGTTTTGCTTTGTTTTTTGTTTTATCCAAGCTAATAAATAATGTCTTACCTTCCCCGTGACATCAGTATCAAATGGTTTCTGTGAACCAGCTACCAAATCCCTCTGATCACCAATTTTTTTCCAGTTTATTTTTCCTGTCTTTTCATCTTTGCCTGATTGAAAAATGTGGATGCGAACAGTATGAATAATTTTGGCAGGCTTCAGTTTGTTAACTGTGTACCTTAGAAAGAAACAAAGACATTGTAGTATTTGATCTCCAAAAGAAAAAAAATATACAGATATATTATTTTAGTAAATGTAAAGCCCTCAAATTATTTAGGTTCTGCCATCAGTTAACATAATGTAGATTTCACAGTCAATGTAGTAATAAATTTTTCCAAGATCATACTTAACAGTTACTGTATCCCTGGGTGAGAACTCAAACTACCATTTTCATGAATTATACTACTGCTTTACCTTCTAGAGAGACTATGAACAATTAACTCTAATATGAAAAAGAAATTGAAATATATCCAATATTACTGTATAGATAACATTATCAATACACGAGTATTTTTAAATCAAGAGTTATTTCCCTTAATACATTTTTTTTAAAAAAAGGGATGCTAAAATTTTTATTTTAAATCCAGGTAAACAAGATATAATTACACTGGTCAACAAGTATTTTTCATCAAGCATATGTCAAGGTGTACTTAGTGTAGTTTTTAATGCTGATTTCAAATATACAATTAGTTTTTTTGACATCACGTACAGTTTTCAAGATGAAAGTTTTTTGGGTTTTAGCTCATGCTTATATAGAAATTCCAATTAATGACGTGTATGCATGTATTTCATTTACATCATGGAAACATACCTTTAAAATAAACTACATTATTCATTGCTGCATAGTTCAGATGCAATATTTCATCATCTTAAATTAACCAATCAAAGTTTTTGTCTGATGAAATAGGTATTTCAACATCTCAAATTGTCCAGTCATAATTGGTCTGATGTTAATGGGAATGCAGTCAGGTTTCACAAAATACTGTTGTTTCTCGTGTCTATGGGATAGTCGGGCAACTGACAGACATTATTCGGAATCAAACTGACAGACAAGAATATCATACCAGCAAGGACTGTCTAGCGTCAAGAATACACCTCTTGTAGATCCATGTAATGTCCTATTGCCTCCTTTGCACATAAAGCTGGACTGATGAAAACAGTTTGTAAGACACTAGGGAAGAGAAATGCCAGAGGGTTTGAGTATATTGTAGAAAAGTTTCCCAAAATCACACAGGCGAAGTTGAAAGAGGGTATCTTTGTCAGACTCCAAATTAGAGAAGTACTCAAAGACAACACTTGGATGAACTGGAACTGCCTGCTGGAATGCTTTCAATTGGATCTGTGAGAATTTCTTGGGCACAAGAAGGCAATGGACTACAAGGATGGCATCAAGAATCTTCTGAAATGTTTACTCAGCAATGGGTTGTCGCATGTCACTGAAAGTTCACTTCTTGGACTCCCATCTGGATTTCTTTGCAGATAACCTTGGAGCAGTGTCTGATGAACATGGTGAAAGATTTCACCAGGACATTAGTGCTATGGAGAAACGGTACCAAGGCTTCTGGAATGACAGTATGCTGGCTGACTACTGCTGGACACTTTACCGTGATCAACCAGATCAGGAACACGGCAGGAAATCCAAATCACAATGTTTCTAACTCTGTTGTTCTAACTTTGTCTGACCCATTTTTTGTGTATTCACTCTTTGTAGAATGATAGTGATGATTTTTAACTCAATAAACTCATTTACTTTCTAAAAATAATATGTCCTTATTTATTACGTTAATGATTTCATATATACAAATATGTAAATATTTGCAATGTATCTACTGAAAAACTGATTCGTGCTGCATACAAATGGAGTGAA
Organism: Nautilus pompilius; assembly: GCA_018389105.1. Classification (NCBI taxonomy): domain Eukaryota; kingdom Metazoa; phylum Mollusca; class Cephalopoda; order Nautilida; family Nautilidae; genus Nautilus; species Nautilus pompilius. Next base: position 1,086,524 of record JACATO010002222.1, read on the forward strand.
ATTTTGAAATCAGCATGAAAAATTAGTCTAAAAAAGTTGGTTTGCATTCATAATGAGTATAATACATTTAATTTTGTTGACCAGTGAGTATAATTATTACTGTTACTATTCTCATGAAATAATAAAGGGTGTATGGATGCCCTGAATAAATGTAGTTGGGTTTTTAATAATTTAGATAATCACACATTTTTTTCACACACACAAACATGAAAATACAAATTGTTTTATCAAATATCTACCTACTTACCATACTGGATCAAACTGTAGGCAATGGGCACTAGAAAAATTATCAGATTCCTTCTTTTGATCACCACCTAAACCCTGCAATCCTTGGTGGTTCTCACCACAACAATACCCCTAAAATAATCAAGAGAGCAGACTTTTACCTTTCCGTCTCAAATTTTTGGTGATAATAAACTGTTTAATTCTACCAGATTTTATGAGCCTGTACACTTACAAAAATGGTGTGCAGTGGTACATATCACCTAATGTTCATTTCTTTAGAGTTCATGAAGTTAAACTAGAAAAATAAAACCACCCCAAAATTTGACAAAAAAACAGAAACAGTTTAATGAAGTGAATTTTGTGAAAATATTGAACATTACAAGTTTGGTCAGGGCAAGATGTGTATAGAAAATCTTCAGTATAACAGAGTGCAATGGATGGCAGTCCTTTCCATTTTCAATAACTCAAATAATTCAGAAAAAAGAACGAAAGAGAGAAAAGTAAGTTTTTTGCATCTTATAATCATTAACTTAAAACTTTGACTGATTGTTTCAAGCCAAAGATATTCAGAAACATAAAAAATGTGTGAATTTTAAATAAAGCAAGTAGTGCTGATTTGTAATTTTAAATGTTGTATCTGCTATTTGACAATACTAATACTATAGGTATAATTTATCATAAATGGCCAAAAAGGAAATGTTTGTGTGGCACAATAACAAACATCAGTCTACAATTTCCAGAAGAAGAAAAAACCACAAAGCAATAAGTAGTCCCACATCTCAACACATAAGGATGGTAGGATACATCAAGAATCAGTCTGAAAATATTAGTCACACAGCATTTTAAGTTATGACCGTATTTTGAACACTCAAACCCCAACTCAATTTTTCGTCCTCCAAAGAAATTTATTAAAACTGAAATCCCTTTGGAAAACAGTTGTTTCAACCTGAAGAATGTATCAATTTTAAGGTTAAGTAATTTTTCCCATGAAAGCTATTATTCAGCCTAAATTCTCTACTTTCTATGACCATTTTATTTGTTACCTGATGCCCTCTCTAAAATGACTATCACAAAACATCAATGACTTTTGACCAGAGATATAAAAGTCAGTTATTGTTATTAAAATTAATCTGCCCCCAAATCACAGTAGTACCAATACATAAGCTGTAAGGTGCATTTTTCTTCAGCAACAACTCACCTGACTGTGCGGAATTTTTTCTCCATCTTTATTATACATGTAAGAACAAGTTGGCTTCAGTCCAGTATCAGAGCATCCAGAGAAATTTTTTACATTATTTTTATGAACTACTATTTCATAAGGTTTATTGTTAATAACCTTAAAAAAGAAAAAAAAATATTATTATGAAAACTACAATCAGTAAATAAGTTAATTAAAAACTTGCAATTATTAAGTAACCATAGAATTTAACATACAATGCTGCTAAATTGTATGGGAAAGGTTGAAATAAATTTGAACATACCAAAATCTAGATTTAAGCAGTTGAAGACTAAAATCTCCATCAAAAACTATTTTTTGATCTGGTCCAGAAAATATTCAATATTAGACAATATCTACAAAAGCAAACATCTATGAACTCTTACAGTAGTGAAGACTCCTGTTAAGTATTGATGAGTTTTTCCTTTAAGCATTAACAAGCTGACCAATGAAGTGGAGTGAGAGTATGGGTTAGCAGAGTCAAGGTGAGATCCCTTTTCATGTAATTATTTCTGGCTTTCTATAAAAATATATTTAACTAAATATGTCTATACTAGATACGTAATTAGGTGAGAAATACTAAACTCAGCTCATTTATTCATTCCTGAAAATGTGTTTAAAGCAGCTTCAATTTACAATGTGAGTGAGTTTTCAACTCAAGATTTATATAAACCAATACAGGCAAAATAAAAAATAATAGACTGTTTTTGAAAATTCGTTTTTATATATATTTTTACTATTGTCTTATTTTAAGGGTTCATTTAATTAATGATTGGATGTAACAGGAGATGAGCACCAACAACAAAAACGACAATTCTTTAAAAATTCACTTTTCACACACCTTTTATTTAAGTCAACAAATACATTTTAAAAAGCATAATAACTATACATGTGGGACAGTAACTTTTACAGAAGCTGCCAATCTATAAATCTAGAAATATTAGTTGTAAACCAAACAGCCCTTTAATCAATCACTTCATACAAAAAGTTTTTTTATGAAAGAAAGGAAGGACAAATGGCTAACAAAAGATTTTCTGGTCAATGATAATAGACCGACATCACAAATTATTGTTTTAGGGAATCATTATCAGTCTGAATTATAATATAAAGAGAATTCTGTCACATTTTTTAGACATAGTAAATAAAATAACTGCAGCTATTAAAAGAGAAAAAAAATTTTTTGTTTTTCCAGATCAGAAATAAATATTGTGGTTTTTCAGGCAGAACTCATTGCCTTTTGGTCTATAAAAGAAGAAGGCCGTTCATAAAACATATCAGGTGAAGATATATTTAACACTGCAGAAAATATTCTAAGAATGTTCGATCTTTTATTTTAGCAAGTCAATTAAAATAATGGTAACAAAAATGCTGAATGTATGTAAGAATAATATTTCTATGCAGAACGGTTTAAGTATGAGAAGTAAAAATGATCAGTGTTACTCAAATCATCTAGATGCCCTGTTGAGCATTAGCTCTTGGCAACATTTAAGACAATAGATGGGGAAGGAAAAGGGGACATCAGAGGTACTCATCAACAAATCAGTGCCTAATGCAAGGAAACAGTGGCCTGCCTCACCATCACCTAAACATTCTTCAGATTAGATGTGTCCAGAAAATAAAAAGCATGCAGGATAATGGCTTAAAACATAATAAGAAAACAGATTTTTTTTTTGTTTAATTTGGTAATTTAGAGGAGCCAGAAGGCATAATATAAAGTCACCAGGGAAAATAATAAACCTATCAACACACACTGTAAATTTATTCAAGCCATCACCACTAACACGCATTTACAAATCTGTTACAATTTTTTTTTTTTAAATTTAAAGCCATGCTGAAACTTTAATTAATTTTTCAAAAATTATGACTCCTAATATTAGCTATAGTTAACCAAAGAATCTGTTACTGTCTACATTTTTCAAACCTTTAATATTTTTTTTCTTTTAAATCGCTATTAGATTTTAATTCACACATCTGAAATCTAAACTAAATAAATGAAAACTTTATCTTTCTCTGGACTCTAAACACTTATTACCTGAAGAGAGTGAGTCTATGCTGAACCCATTCCAATATCAGCTGCATCACCAAAAAAACAAACTGTAATTGCAACCATGAAGGGCAAGCACATGACACGCTATGCCAATGGCATTCAAACAAATCCTACTTTTTGTATATCTACTCATGTTTCTTTCTTTGGTTTATCAGAACATCACTTTATTTACTCTCTTGTTGTTTTTTTTTAAAAGAATATCATTATCTTAATCATCCTCATTATTATAAAATACCAAAGAATAAAAAATCTTTAGGACGAGTTAAGTCAGAAAATGAAAGGTTATATTTGAAAATGTGGATATTTAGTCTATTATGTAATAGTAAAAATTAACTGGTATTAAAACTTCAAAATTATTACTGGTGAAAAAGGTCTATGCAGAACTCTAGAGAAACAAGTTCTAAAGTTAGTTTAAATAGATAGGTTGTCATTACTATGGTTCATTATTATTTAAAACTATTATTAAATCAATAAAAAATTCTTGTTGTCTTTAGTGAGAAAGTAAAGATATTGATAAAACATGCATTTTGGAAACTGATTTTTATACAAAGGTTGTGCTAGTCTACAAAGGCCAATGGGAAACTTATTTAAAATTTTTTTATAGATGACTATACATCAATGACTATAAAGAAAACCAAAGGATCTAATTAAACAATATCTTTTAAAAACATGCTATTCTTTTATACATTTGCTCATTAGGTACTTTCCAATATTTAAAAAAAATATTATGGATTTTATGCTAATGAGCCATAATTAACAATAAAAATCACCATAAATAGCTTAAAAGTTACTATAAAATAATAATCCTACCCTTTATTGTTTTTTTTTTATAGAAATGTTTTACTATTTTGAATCCAAAGGCAAATTTTATGCAGAATGAGTGAAATAACCATAATTACCAGTGTCACAGAGTGCAGACTAGAAACAACATATATTTCTCCTTATAATAGTTAACTAAGCAATTCAAATGTGAATAGTATATCACATGAAAATTGTTCACTGTATCCTCTTTGTTTTACACATCGATAATCTCTGATCATCTCCATCAAAGAGTAGCTCCCATAGATATTCTCCAATATTTTTTCTACATTTATATTTCATTACAGCACCTAGGAAAATTATTCTAATACCTATTAGAGCAAAAACCACTAACACAGGAGCTGTCTGCATGAGATGATGCATGTTAGCTGAATGAGAAATCTAATGGGCATCTAAGAATTTAAAAAAGCCATTAACACACGGTGTGTAATCAATACTCTGCTACTAAAACATACTTGCCAGGTCTGTGAAAAGAGTGCTTTTCAGAACAGATCAATTTGAACAAATGTGTTCAGTGCAATCAAAAAAGCAGTTTTCCATAAATATATAAAATAAACATGCAGTAGATATTACAAAAGAAAAACAAAACATGATTGAAAATGTAACCTTACCTGTAGAAACTTAAAGGGATATGCCAGTAAAATCTTTGTCTGCTGAAGCCTTATTAATAGTGGGTTATATAAAATTACCTCTTCATGAAGAACATGGTCATGAATAGTGCTAATCAGAATATATATGTCTTGTGTATTCATCTGAAAATTAAAATCACACTTTAGTTGCATATATTGCAAATGCAATAGTTGCTGTGGTAGGTATAATAAATTTATTTTAGGTCAGATAATATAAGCAAGCAAGCATTTATACTGAACATGTAATCAAGGTGCAAACATTTTGTCTCATATATTGTATTAATATAGGTTGAGGAAGGCAATGGGAAAGCACCTCAACTATTCAGTTTCCTGGTATGACTCTAAGCCACAAATCTACCTGTAGGCCTTTACTGATGATGATTGTATTAACACAGCAAGATAAAATTGTTCAGGTCAGGTGCAATCTCCTTGCAATTTCTTATTTCTCCGATAAAATTAATAGTAGTATGCATTTTTTATCGTATTTGCATAATTTTATATTATCACTTGTAAAATGCATTATAGAATTTCTCATTTCATTTTTAGTTACTACTAAAAACACTGGCTGTAATATTTCTTAAATATGGAAATATCTTAATTTTGTGGAAAGTAAATGTTTTCATCATTTAAAAAATACTTCAAAGGTCCAAGTATATTTTAACAAGAAGCATACTGCTTATGAAGATCTATTGTTTTAGTATAAGAAAAAAAAATGAATATACTTAAAACCAGATAAGAATAAGAATGAGACAGATTTATTAAACAAATCCACACAATTATGTGAGAATGTTAGTATTTTTTTTACAATGTATATTTACTATAACATTTAAGTCAGTTTGCCACAAAGTCTTAACATTATTTAAATTTCCTAATTGGTAAGAAATTCAGTTGTTGATTTTACCTATAACAGTTTCAACAAATGGATTCTGACAAAAAAAGTGGAGCATACACTAGGGAGGTTAAAATGAAACCTGGGTGGTAACAGAATTACCGTAAATGTATCCAGTTTGGTTTCATTTGAACATCCATCATATTACTGAAATTCATGAAAAGCAAAAGCATAAATGAAAAGTATCCAATAATCTGTATACATATATATAATACAAATAATATTTCTAATAATTTTGAGTGAAAGCCAGGAAAATGGAGTTGTACTGAAGAGGCAATACCAGTAAAGACATAAAACTGGATTCTATCCAATTGTAATCACTGTTCAGTAAGTGTACCAGATTTCATTCACAACAGGTCCACTAAGCCCACACCTGCACACCAGGTTAACTGTAAAGGAAGCTGTAGAGAGGCCATGAAATTTCACACATACACTAACACTATAACTATTAACTTTTATCACTTTCTGCAGTGATTGAAAATGCACAAAACCAAAATAAAAGAAACAATTATTTTATTACATCTGTCATCGTCTTTGCAAATTTTATTTTAATTAAAAAATTATCTTAAAAGAATTTTCTTCAAAAAAAGAAATTCCATATGACAATGATATAAAAGTGCACAAGCATAACTAAAAAACAGTTATGATAACTTTGGTAGCATTTTCATGGAATGACCTTTTTTTGGACATTATAATTTGATGTTGTATAAAGAATTCTGAAGATGTGCAGGACAAGTAAAAATAATGTAAATAAAAATTTCCTACAATCTGTTATGCTACATAATTTTGTTGAGCACACAATTCTACCTGTTTGAAAAACAACAAACTTTAAAATTAACAGACACTAACTTACACTGTGTTCATTAGTAATGTTGAGTGATGCTACCAGTTGTGACCTACAGTTGATATTTCTCGGATTCTTTTGGCCAGTCCTTGCAATGCAACATTTCCTATCATGCAAGCAGTTCTTGAAAATGCCTTGTCAATTCTAGTATCCAACAAAGCAGACTGAGAGGCAAGCATGACAAAAAACACACTGAGAAATGTGTAGTTAGTTTTAAGTAACATTACTATCACCTTGAATTTAGGTAAAGATATCATCGTTTCAAGACATCATCATGTGCAGTAATCTTAAGAGCAAAGAGAAAAAAGCATAATATTCAGCACAGTAAAATAACCATTATAAAGCCAAGTAGTTTTTAAATCTGTACATCAACCCATCTTTATGATAAAAGAATTAAATGTAACAACTTTCATCCTTAAAAATAAATCATGTGATATAGGAGGCACAGGTTTGTGGATAGTTGACATCCATATTTTGAACAGGTACTGGAATATTGTTACAAAAAATATCTTTAGAAACTGTTTTTAACTCTCATAATTAGCTGGGTGCTAATAATTCACAACATCCTCTCTGGAAAGGATACGCACACCAAAAAAAAAGGAGGAAAATAATACTTTAATGAAATATTGCCAAGTGATTTTGGCACATCTAACTGCATAAAAGGCAACAGGCAAACATCTAATAAAAAGTTGTTTTAATATATATTATTATATCTAAAAAAACAACGGAATTAAATATAATCAAATTTTTTGTTTTACTGCCAAGGTGAAATGAGATAATTAGCAAGTTGTTGTTTTTGTTCAATCAAAAGGGTGGGACTAGGAAGAACGTTCCAATCTTGTAATTCTTTTTTAAAAAAAATTCGGACATTTTGCTATCGTTCACCTTTAAATTTCGCCGAAGGGGGGGTGGGGTTGGAGGTGGTAGGCGAGCAGTTTTCGCGAGCTAAAAATGTTCTTACTCTACAGAACAAACATTTCTCAACTCACGTTACCTGGCTGAATTAATTTCTTTTAAGAAAAGTTCTGAATTCGAAACAGAGGAGAATCGGTCGGTGGAGGGGGGGGAGGGTTAATAGCTTTAATCGGACGTCATCAGAGCCTCGTTATCAGACGACGATCACAGAGGAGAAACAGAAAGGAAAGGGAAAAAAGGGGGGGGGCGTTTCTTCCTTTAAATCCGCTATACAAAAGTAGTATTTACATCAGGCAGCCCGACCCAGGCTGCTCCCCGCCCGCTCGTTATCGGGGCGACTGGGAGTCGGACTTACTACAGTTTCAGTATTAAAATTTTTTTTTTTTTTCAACTCTAAAAAAAAATTGTCCTTCATCTGATTCACACATCCCCCCTTATCTTAGAACATATCAAATACAGCAAGAGGGGAGGAGTGGGGGGGTGTGTCTTGAGCGCTCCCGAATTCTGCATTCGTGGGCCCCGTCTTTACTCTCTCTCTCTCTCTGAAATCGGTAAAAGAAAAACAACAACATCAAAAGGCAAAATTTTCCGCTGGCAACATCTGACAAAGATGAAAAGAACGCCTAACCAAATCTTTGGCCATACTTGCGCGGTGAGATTATATTATCCAATAGCAAATAACAGGGGGGGGGAAATATATACATATATATAAATATTGGTGGAGTCGCTGAGATGAGCGTCTTCTTTTCCCGCTCAAGAGATCATCATGGCTTCCACATTCGGTAAATTCCGGTTAACCTCGTTCGGGTCACAAAACAACAACAACAACAACAAAGAAAACCGGACGAGCGGAATTTACCGACGAACTTCGGATTAGTTTCTAACCTATTTAACGTCGGGAATATATTTATTTTTGATTAAAAAAAACAAATAAATAAAATAATAATAATAATTATAATAATAATAAAAATGGTTAATTAAGGAAGAGAAAGAAAATTATCAAAGCGTTTTTATTACGATTCTATTCTCATATTTACTTGAGGCTGATTCGTCTTTCTGGAATATCTGGAGTTAAGGAGAGGGAGAGAGATTCTCCGTCGAGTTTCAGTTTAAGAAAAGTGAAAAAAAAAAACAATAAGAAGGAAAAAAATATATATATATTTGCTTTTCTCTTAGCATCTGGTGCCTCGTTTGTTTATTTATTTCAATGGATGCCAAGGTTCCGAGTCGGGCTGAAGCGTACATTTCAGTAATAAAAGAGACCAGTTAAATATGTGGTATAGCAATGGAACATTGCCGCCAATAAAGGAATTATCTTCTATTAACAGTTATAGAAAATATGAAATCATCTACTTATTTCCTGAAGACAGAAATCAAATTTATTTTGAAAATTCACCATTTTAAAGAGAGGCCGACACTGTAGTAACTCTTCTGTCGGTGAAAACAAACAATGTAAGGCGGTAAATGGCGTACAACGACATCTGCTGCGATAGTCTGTACTGGGTACTTTCGTTTCCAACTACCGACATGTTTCTAAAAAAAAAAAAAAAAAATTTCAACGAAAATAATTCATTGTGGTGCCCATATTCGATGGGAATAACATTTATGGCCAGATGAACATACGCCGTTTAAAAATATGCATCGTTCGCCTGGCAAGAAACGGTGGTCACAACAGAAGTCCACGACTACGAGCGAGCAGTCTCTTATCGAGACTCTCCGTGTGCTTTTTTTGGATGACAGAGGACAACAGAAACCGAAACATCACAGGTAAGTGGAAGAATATTCTATTTTTTTATCGTTAAAATTTATACCATTATATGTCTATGGTTCAATCAGTCGATGAACCTTTAAACTGTCTTGAAAACCTGATCTGTCGATGCTAGATGAATGAGCCTCAGGCAGGGGCGAAAATCAAGCGGCTACTTCCTTTTCTTTTTTATGCTTCAGCGCCGTGATCTCGAATATACAGAAAGATTTTATCACTAAATACGTCTCTCTGTTTACCACCTTATTGTGGTGGCAACAGATTTCTAAGGGCCTGTTCAAAGGATCGGGCTTGACTCACCTAGCTTTGTTTTTTTACCTCAAATGAAGAAAAAAAGATATGCATATGATATAAACAATTAGCCTGGAATGCGGATTTTTTTTAAAAAAGTCAGATATTATAAATGAAACAATAACTATGTAAAAGCGTTATCTTTCTTCGACTAACTTTGGGTGGCTTGCCTTTAGAATCGTCGCCACGTACTTGGACGTAAAAATATAAAAGCCGACTGAACACACCTTTAAAATAATTTATACGAGGACATTTTTCTGTTATTGAATGTAGATTTTCATTTAATTTTAATTTTTTTTTTTATTTAAAAATTTTTGTTAAGCTAGTGATTTAGTTCCAAATATTTTTTTTTGTTTGTTTGTTTGTTTGTTTTTAAATGTACTGTACTATGTCTCAATAGTACTTTTCGGTTAGATTTTGAAGGTAAGTGAAAGCACCACACTGCAAGTCAGCGCCGACTTATTAGACTTGGTGGGGGCCTTAAGCTATATAAAGCTTGGAGGCCCAAAATATAGGTGTTTCTGAAATGGAACACCGCCGCGGAAAGGGTTAATGGCCATTTTTTTTTTTCCGTCGCGATGGTTTCCCGCACCAAGGTAGCAGTTATTTTAGGCCTCATTCACACATTTCTACACGTCTTCTCACATTTTTTTTGAGGCACCTGCGGATCTTGAGGTGCTAAGCTGTAGCGTGTTTAGCTTATGCCTGAATCCGGCACTGCTGCAAGTTATGGTTTCTTGGCACCAAAGAACTACACAAGAGGACGTAACCGTAATATTGCTCGGGGTTTTCTTGTTTGCAAAAAAAAAAAAAAAAAAAAAAAAAATTGCTAGAGAAGATAAAAGAAAATCAATACTTGGAATGGACTGCTCCAGAAAGTGGTTGGAGCCGGAGAGCTAAATGGCAGTGGATTTGTTCCATGGTTAGAATGTCTGCAAGATGTAAATAACGATGCCGCTTTCGAAATTGTTCAGTTATAAGAAAAGGAATGTATGTGTGTGTGAGAGAGAGTATTTTTGTATGTCGATCTTAGTAAGGGATATAGGAATATTTCTTGATTATTGATTATAAAGACTTCTCTTTGAGAACCCGGATTGTTGGTTTTAACTGAAGTATATAAAACAAGAACCTGATTACTTTAGAAAGTCGCATTTGTTCACTAATAATACAGTTTTAAAGTAAAGCAAAAAAAGGGGGGTCAGTTTTGGTATGGTATTGGAATGCGTATTAAAGCTGCGCTTGTAGTTTTTAGTATTCCGAACTGAGGTTCTGCTTATTTTAAAATAAAAATGGAAAAAGTAATTAAGAAAGTTTATTATACAGGCCACCCTCATAACTGACAGCTTTTATATCTTAAAGAAAAGAAAGAATGAATAGGTTTTAACAATTTAGGTTTCGAAATATTTGTTGCAATACCAAACCATCTTATTCAGCAAGAACATTTTTGATGAGTGAAGTAAATCGCCACTGAAAGTTTATAGTAGTGACAGCGTCAACCTTTTCCCACAAATATTTCATATAACTATAAAATAGCATGAGCCTTTTTACGGTGTGTATACATTTTATAATTTTGTTGTTGTCTTTTAGAGGATTGGAAACCACCTAGTTTACTTTTTATATATATATATAATTTATATATTTCCATAGCTAACAATTTATTATAAAACTGTAAATACGGTATAATTTTATTGATTTTTTGATTGGATGAAATCATTTCTGACTGTAATTATAATTTAAATCGTATGGTAATTTTCTAAACGAATAATTAGTTTCGTAAATAAAGAATGTAAAATCTGTCCCAATCTAGATTTATTGGCATGCACAAATATGTTTGTTTTACCGGGCTAACGTTGAAAATCTGTTCTATTTTTTCATGTTCATGTTGCCCAAAGATGAAAGTCTTTCAAAGTGTGAGCTCTTGTTTTGATACAAAATAGCTAATTGAAATAATGGTGGTTATTAGATACGCCATAATTCTGGGGAGCGGATTAATACTTGTTTGTTTTTTTTTTTAAAGAAAATTATTTACTACTTCATTAAAAAAAAACTAAATTTTAAATTTAAAACAACCTTTTAATAGTGAGATATTTGAATTCATAACTGTCTATACAACGTAATTTGCAATTCAGCTTTTTGTCTCTTCGAAGGAAAGAAAGAAGCAAATCAACATCGGAGGCAAAAAAAAACAAAAAAACAAATTAACTTAAATTCGCTAATACCCCTTTCTTCGAAGGTAATATTATTAAGTGTTGAATAATCAATGTCTGCCATTGACGAACTGATCACGTCAACCGGGCCTATGACGTCAGCGAGTATCTTGTATTGGACTATCAGTAAACGATCGCAGATATTGTTACTTCGTTAACCATTTCTTGTGCGTTGAAAGAATTATTAGGCGACGAGTAAAATACTGCGGTTGGAAACTATAAAGTCAAAGAGCTTCGGAAGTGCCCATGTAATCAAAGACCAGACGCTTTCCGTTTGTTACTTTCACTTTTCAGTTTTCGTCTAGCATAGTTACGACGGATCAGACAGACAGTTGCGTTGAAAAACAGAAATAACGAAATGCAGCTTGCGGTTTTTTGTTGTTTTTTCTCGTTGCTATCGTTTACTTGTATCATCAGAACCCGGGTGTGCGAGCGATTCCTTGTAGACATCTGAGTAAACAAAGTCTGACATCATTGGGGGGGGGGTTGTTTTTTGTTTTTGTTTTTTTTTTTTTCAAACGATTAGCGATAAACAGCTATCCCCCCCCTTCTCGATGCCCATCCTTTCGTCTCATTCGGGTAGTGTTACTGGTGTCACAGAATAATCTAGGATTCTAGTTTTATTCTGTCAAAATAATACAAAAAAAAAAAACGAAACGAAATGGGACGTTATAATAATAATAATAATAATAATAATAATAATAATAATAATAATAATAATAATAATAATAAATAATAAATAGACAGGCTTCTCCAGAAATCTTAATTTGAGAACGTAAATTTGCTAAAATGAGCAAAAAAGCAAATTTTGAAATATAACTGTTCGTTTCAGTTGAAGAATTCGGCCACACTTTGTCACCTGCCATGATGGTAGCAGGTTCTGTCGACTTTTACATGCGCTTTTGAGTTATATTTAGTTACCGTTAAACGAATGGCAACGATATACATATTGTAATGGTCCCTACAGCTTGCTTTATATGTATCGTAATAAGCTCCCTATCACCTGATGTAAAGCACATTACGTTTTCTTATTTCAGACACATCGATTCTCTTATATATGTTGATCCGTGTCAGGGTACTGGAATCCGACCACCGTGTCGTGATTGCTTTTAAAAAAAGGAGCTCTGGTTACCCTAAAAGTAACAGCCGAACATGGTTGGTACTGAAATGCAAACTGAAGAAAAAAGCGATACTTAATTTCATCAGCTGGATAAATAATTTACATTAAATTAAACGAGTTCAGAGACTAATTGCGATTACTCTTCCGAAGATGTTCCTCGGGTCAAGATATTCCTTCACCACATAACAGGAAATAACCCGCTCTGGAGGTATATATTTTGACGACAGCTTTGTACTAACTCCCTCAGTAAGGAAATGTGCCACATGTATTGGTATATTTCAATGAGCTTGCTTGCTGCCGCAGTAGACGGATAGTAAATAATGGAAGATTGAAATGTATGTCGATGCTGTGAATGATAAGTAGCCTCGCAGCAGCTGATCGCAAACACGAGGATGCTGACGAAGACGGTTTGAAATGACGCATCAAAGAGGTTTTAATTTTGGGGGTTGGAAAGCTTAGGTCAGAAGTGCGTGTTAACCATGAAAAAAAAAAACATGCTAAACCGACATATCCGTACGAAGAAGGTTAACGGCAGGCTAAAATCTCTGTCCCGGAGCACTGCGGTGCGGGGGTGGGACTGACAGAAAGCGGGTCGATAAGAACGGGTTCTGCGGCCTTCTGACCCGTCGCCGAACGCGATATGTACCACTCGCTTAGGTAGGAGTCTGTTGGGTTTCCGAATCGATCTGAAGCTGGCAGTAATTTGATGGCCGGCTGGAAAAGCTGTGGCACGTTTGAAGTTTATGCCCCAAAGAATTTAATACCTCTGCGATATGAGAATGGCACCGTTCAATATTCGGAGAAGAGATGGCGTTTATTGAAGACAGGAGGAGAGTACACCAGAAATCAATTTGCACAATTGTGCATATTTTTAGTCTCCTGTTGTTTTATTCTGTACAGGCTTCGGTAGATGGAGAGCGGTTTAAGCCTGACAAAGTCGCCTGATTAATCTCTGTAGCCTCCGCCATGTCAAGCAGTCAATATGGAATGACTTCAGATGCCCCGTGTATCATATGGACATGTCGAATAGACCGCGTGTGGGCAAACGTCTCTTTTAAATTCCATCCAAACCTTACTACAGAGTCAATCATCGATGGGATTTTCTTGTAGATGGTTTGTGAATTAGATTGGTAGGTATTCACGGGATAGATTCTGATACCTAAAAAAAGAAAAAAAGAGGCTATGACGAGACGCTGTCTGGTTGGCCTATTTGTTACTAACTCGAACACGTTTTACCATTTAAATATAAGCCTAAGAATAATCAGCGTAAAACCTGTTAATCGTACAAAGATGGCAGGATGACGGGCTGAAAAATAGATGATATGGTTAACCCGTGTGTCGTCAAAGAATGTCTGGGAGGAGGGGGGGGAGTGGATTGATTTTGAAGAGCTACTACAAAATTGTTCATTCTACAGCTTGAGACTAAAGAGTAGGTAGAGGGTTAAACTAAGAGCCAGTTACTGGATTCCATACCAAACTGATAAAGGTTATAAAGCATTAATGCAGAAACTATTAAGCATCTAGAAACATACTATCGCCGATAGTTACGGAGACAGGTAGCTATTTATACGAATGGTATCTGCATACTACGGTTGTAAATGATAGTGTTCAAGAGAAACATCCACTGAAGAATTTTTGCGACTTTTTTTTTTTTTTTTAACATTTCAGAAGATAATCGCACGTAGTTCTCGAGGTCTGTTGTCCTTTAATAAACAGAGCGATAATCGATTAACCAGTTAAAGTAAAGACAAGCGTTCATGCAGCGGGATCTTCGCATAGATTTTCGCAAAACTGAAAGAAAAAGAGAATATATATAACGAACTAGTTCACTTCTTTAAAAAAATGGACTCTGGCGATTTTTCTAATCTATTATGCAACTGGCTAATTCGTGTGCGTCGTAGCGTTTTTACTCTTCGAGAGATCTCAAAACAAGTTGGCGATGTAAGAAATATTGACAGTTTTTACTAATTATTACTTGTATGCAACTGTGTTGGGATGAATACAAAGTCAGCTTTCTTAAAAAATATCCTACCGCGTTTATCAGAACTAACTTTTATTGTCCTTTACCCGCAATGACTTTCGACGGACATCTTCGGAAAATTCTGTTTCTACAGCAGTGGAGGGGGGGAGAGGAGAAAACTGTGTACATCTAAGGTAAAATTCCTGCGCGTTAATCTAATGTTTCTGACTGGCTAAGCGGTGAATTGTTTAATCAGTTGTCACGCTGATAGTTTAAAATTTTAGCGCTCTGCAACAAACGTCGATCACATTTAAATGTCAGCCCAAATATTGTAAAGTTATAGCCAAGATAATGTAGCACATTAGCAGTAGGACACACGCAGTTTTTATCACAACGTGTAAATGTGCTCATTCTGTGGGTTTAGCTTATGGTATTCATAGGCGCTATCTGGCAGAGATACGCAAGAAAACGCCTGTGCATCTCTTTACTTTGCCAACTCGACTGCGTGATATTATCCGGATACTCTGGTTTCTACAGATCGGCTCATCGTTAGGTCTCAAGGTTGAACTTTATTGCTCGGAATTATTTGGCCTGTTCCTTGCGTAGATGTGAATAAGCCTTTTTTGTAGTTCAGTTAGTTCGCCGCTGATGTTCGCAAGCAAAGGTAAAACAAACAAATTAAACACACAAAATATATACGTATTTAGATTTCTACCAAGAGAAGAATATTAAAAAAACAAAACTCACAAATACTATCTAGTGTCAATAATTTTATTTTATATATATGCAATATTAGAAATAATTATGGAAACAGAAAAAACTGGGTATAAAATGCAATTAACATGTGATAGAACTCATTTCATGTGAAAAAAATGAAATGTTCCATAGTATAGTCATGTGTTGATGTAGTGCGCTGTGATTGGTTGTCATACCAGTTTACAAAAAGTGTCACATCTGCAAAAGGACTATAAAAGTACAGGCAGTGATATTATTTAGTGTGGTGAATACTATAGCTTTTTGGAAGGAAATACCACACGACAAGCGTATAGAAATCAACGTTTTAGCTAGTGAAGGATATTTTATGCGGAAGATTGCAGCCCGACTTCATGTTTCAGGATAAGCTATATACAAGATTCTGAGGAGGATACGCAAAACTGCTACTACTGACAATAGATGCGGTTGAGGAAGAAAGCCAAAACTCTTCAAAAGTGATGTTAAGTACCTCAGGGTATGTTCTATATGTAGTAGACGAGCCAGTAGAGATCTTGTGAATGAACTAGTTGCAAGTAAAAATACTAAAATTTATTCAAGAACAGTAAGATACACATTAATGAAAAATGGTCTCAGTGGATGCGTAGCTTTCCCAAAACTTTTGCTCAAACATGGAAGAAGATGCTTTTTAAGAATGAATCAGGTTTTGTCCAGCAATAATCGACGGAAGTTGTTTAAAAATGGACCGAAACGGTACAGTGAAGCATGGGGGTGTGTCAATACAATTGTGAAGCTGTATTTCAGCCAAAGGTGTCAGTAATTTCTATAAAATTGAATGTATACTAACAGCCGACGGGTACAAGCAAATTCTCATTCACCATGCCATTCTTTCAGGAAGAAATTTAATTGGTCATCCTCCAACATAACTATGACCCCAAGTATACAGCGAAAATTTTGAAAACGTTATTAAACAGAATGAATAAACACTTATGAAGATGCCTTGGCCATCGTTGAGGCTATATGGAGTTATATGGTTAGTGAGAATGTCAGACAGAAACTAACGTTGGATCAATTGTGGAAAGTGCTTCAAAATAGGTGGAACAAGGTTCTAGTTATGCATTGATAATTTATATAAGAGTAAAAGAACAAGACTTTATGTTCAGTGTAAAGCAAAAGGTTCAGATACCAGTGAACTGTACAACATATTAATTTCGTTTTTGTATGTTCTCTGTTATAATGCATGAGTGTACTTTATATACGTTTCTCAGTTCTAATTACTTGTGCATTCTAATACTGTGTATATATTTTTTGCTTTACTGAAAAACAGCCGAGGATTCTGTCCTAAATTTAAATTAAATTTTTTGAAAATTGTTGTTAAAAAAGCATCATTCATCTTTAAACAAATAGAAAGTCGTAAATACACGTGCAATGAACAGAGCTTTGGCTTGCTTAAGGAGAATAGCTGCGGCCTCCAGACATTTCCACAATAAATAGCATTTATACCTGAAAGTTATATTACACATAAAAATGGCCATAAGTATTTATGTAAATTCTGTAAGATTAGCGGAATTTTTTATATCAAGTTGTGGTTTACTACATCTTCTATCTCTCCCTCCCCCCCCCACGGATCGTTTGCCAATTTCGACCACCTCGCTTGCAACTGTTTATCATTAATTCATTGGCGATATATGTGAAAGCATCCCCCCTGACATTATATTTCGCCACGTAATTCCCTAAAAAGGTGAGGAAAATCGATGACATACACCACACTGCATTTCCATATCGACCCCCGCCTTCCGGGGAAAAAAACTCGATTGATGCCCAGCGTCAGCAGATGACTTTTCCTAACGTGATCCCTTACCGCGTTTCTACCTGGAAGTCTGGAAGGCACCAACCGAAATTGAAAATCAGTGTTTTCCTTTTCCATCCCTTTGCAATAAATAAACATTGAGCGTCTTATTTTTTTTTAACTTTGCTGATGCAGAAGATTTAGTTGATCATCTGAGTTAGCTGTTAGCAGCAGCAGCAGTCTAGGCTTTGCAGCCTGATATATTTACTATTGTATCATGCACCAGGGCGTGTCAAACCGACAGCGTCCATTCAGACATTCACACCACCCTTTAAACCACACACACCACACACACACACACACACACAAAAACACATCGGTATCAATATTTAGTAGTTTTACTCTCGCAGCGTGAGACAGACACGTCCCGGCTTAATGTAAGCCGCCAGCTCGCGAAGGTCGGATTTACAAAGTGATAGAACGATCTGATGCTAAGCAGAAAACTTTGCCAACCAGTGCTCGCGATGCAAGCCGTGTTAAGGTTAAACCGTTTTGCTGCTGCTGCTTTAACAATGTGTATTGCGCACTGTGATTTAAGATTTCAACAACGTGCAAGTTATGCATGCTAGTTACAACGAAGTAAGACGCTAATGCAACTCATAAGAGCCACCTCCCGCCCCCCCAAAGCTTTCTTTTGCTCTGTTCTTGAACTGTGCAACATTTTCGGCAAGTCTGCTTCATACGTCACTGATCTTGGTCCTACCTCGCGTGTCTAACTCCCATAAATCGGAGTAGTGCAAGTTACACCGGCAGAGAGGCGGCGGACACTTCAGATCCGCTCCTCTACAGGATCTTTAACCCCAGGCAAATTACCACTGTCCTCTGGAACCTGAGGAAATAGCCGCCAGGCCCAACCCTCTACTGTACAGAAAGGGACTTTCCTGATCGGAGATCACGGGGAGCGTGGATGGGCACATTTCTTTTTGTTGTTGTTGTTGTTGTTGAAATTATAGCCGACATGATATGAAACTTTAAGTTATTTACTTTTAAACATTGAAAATTTCTACACAAAGAAGGTAATATTTATCTACTTAGCTTCTTTGAATTGTCTGAAAATTTAACCACGTCGCGCGCGTGTGTGATTTTATTATAATTCTATCATATTTATCTCCGAAACATTTCTCTTACTTTGTTTTTTTTTTTTTTTTATCGGTATCAACGTAAAAATTATCGCTGATATTTACCCGTTTCCAAGTGAGAAATCTCTAAAAAAAATGATGAGTGTAGGCCTGGCTTGACGACTGATTTAGTGATTACTTATATTCTGGGATTTGTGGTTTTGAAGGAAAAATATTTTATTAGGATAAAAACTTGTGCTTTCTTATATCAAAATAAGAGCAGGGAAACGACATGGAAAACGATTACATAGATACTGATCTCTGAGCTTCGATACCATCTTTCAGACGGCTTAATTTCTGGGGGGGGGTTAACCTGTATTTAGGTTCTTTCTTTTACCTTTATGCAGGTGTCACACGGACATCAAAATTCAAGGATGATACTTGAGATTATTTATACGAATGATATAGGGTTTATTTAGTTAGGATTCTTCATGAAATGTCCAAAAGCAGGTTTGTTTTGTTTGTTTTTTTACAGAACTTGAATTACTTTATCCTCGTTCATGTTTTGGATTAAATTCTGCAACTTATCGCTGAAGTCCCCGCGCATCAGTTTTTGATATTTATGAACGAACACAAAGCACAGCGTGTGCGATGAAAGATCGTTATTATTTAAAGGGTCTTTTGTGGGGATACTAAACTCTGGCATTTCAAACCAATTTAGAACTAAGATGATGTGGTACACTCGATATTCAACGCAGGATAAAATATTGTTTCCTCCCAGCTTTGTTTTTTATTTATTTTTTGTGTGGTGAATGGGTGAGTGGTGCGTGCGAAAGTTCGTGTATGCGTGTGTATCTCCGAGGAGAAGGGAGTGGAGGGTGGTGGCCGAAACCCGGTGTGGAGCGAGCTCCCGTTAAGGCCTAAAAGGCCGGGTTGAGGCGCGAAGCAACTCGTGTAACTGTCCCCTGAGGCGGCCAGGGTTTGGGGCGCGAACGCCCCACGTTAGAGTGACCGCTTCCCCAGCCAAACCCCCATAAGGTTGGCCCCAAACCCCAAGTGGTAGGCTGAGAGGACGATCCGCCTTAGCCTCTTTCTTAGCTATTTATCAGAATTGAGTAATCATTTATATAGTTCGAATATAAAAGTTTTTTTTAAATGTATTGTCAGAGATAGTCTTCCATACTTTGCACTTTTTTTAACGTAATTTTTCTTAGTTTTTGAAAATTTTGCGAATCCCGAAATGTAACTTATTCAGCGAAAACCTTTAAACTGATACAAATAATAAAAAAATTTCCCATGACATCACGTTTTCGATGCTATGGTCAGACTGTATTCCGAATTCGAAGGAATTTGGGTCAAAAAAAAAGAAAATTATGGGTGATAGTAGAAATAATAAATGCCTGCCGTAAAAATAAATAACATTTTTTGGAAAATGTACTGGCAAATAAAAGTATTCGTGGTTACAATGAATCTGTACTTCATCCACTGAAGCTCACTGTCTTTATTTCACTATCAACTGAACATCCACTTGTCAATTATATATATTAAAAAATCTACTTATATCTAACTGATTCTGTTAATTTTATCTACACTCCACCCATCTACTGGAGGTATCTACTTTCTGGCCTAGTCCCAGTTGATTCTGATTAACTAATCGTTTATTTCCATACCAAAATCAAGCAAAGAAGTAGATGGGTCTAAACCAGGTCTTTAAACGCGGCCAGGTTTTGTTAATTCACCCAGCTTCTTTCTCTGTCTACGAATTCTCCACCATCCAGGGATTTTATTGATTTCTAACCGCCAACTGCACAAATCAGCATTTTTTTATCCCACGCCATTTTGTTCTGAAATATCATCGCAGTCGTATGCTATTGAAATGCCTGGCATGCATAGTTTAATCTGTTCTGGTCGACCGCCGTTATCTCTCTGCTACAGGACAGCGAGTTACCCTTATCAGTGGCCTGATCGAACGATGGATCACCATTCCGGCATTATGTACCAATGACAAACACACAAACTATTCTTTTAGAAAGTGCATCATCTTAACATTAAGTGCTTCTAAAATAGAGTCTCTGATTTCTTCTTGAAGTGGAAATACGGTGTTTGTGACCATTCTAAACCAGTAATTTGATAGTTAACATTACCTACGTAGTATATATATATATTTTTTTTAAATTACGAACTACAAGGCGTTTAGCGAATGGCTTATTTTTTCACATGTAAGTTTTTTTTAGGTTTCTAAATTTTCCTTTCAAACGTGAACGCTTTGAGAAGAGCCAATTATCTTCAATTTAGACTTTAGAAAACGAATGTTGAGGCCGCTTATGTATCTAGATTGCGGCTTGGAACAACGACTTTAAAACAGAAACCCTGAACAATTTAAAGAGCTAATTATGAGAGAAAATGTAGACTTCAGTCAAGCATTTTTACTTATTGCTTGCCAGTTGTATTTTGCAGTAATACAGTAATCATTCTTAATGATTTCAATTAATTTTGTATACTGTATCTCCTCTACGCGGTGATTTTGCTGCGGTTCAGGTCCATTGCTGTCATTTGACGAATCCATATTATTAAAAGAAATAATTTGGCAGCAACTAATCTTTAATTTTTTTTAAAAAGCAATAAAAAAAATTCCTATCTAAACCAAAAATATGTCTGCTTATATAATAAAGGTAATGAAATCGGCATCGGAGCAGAGATTAATTTAGAAATTTGGTTATTCTTATGGATGTTGTAGGAATTCTGACGCGCCGTTCTTTTTTCTCGCGTTATATGCTTTCCCTATTTTCATGGCGCGTATTAGTCTCTGATGACGTTTTTAAGATGGTTTATTCGCATAGTCCATTAAAGGCCCTTATAAATATTTCTGGAATTAGCAGTTCGGTGTTTTCGTTATCAGCAGTTAGGCGTTTATCAAGTCAGATTGGGAAAGGATTAATTGATTTTTTTTTGAAAGTAGAACCTATATTTGGCCAAGAGAAAGCGCTAGATTAATCCCTGGCAATATCTTTACTATAATTAAATACAGACTTAAAACTCCCTTGATATAGTTCTTTAATTGACAGTTTTATCTGATGCTCGCTTGATCTTTTAGGCTTTTGTAAATATAGCAAATATTTTTATATCGATCAGATCGTTTTGTAGTCAGTAGTTGGTTGCTACTCTCTTTGCTCACCTAAAGAAGTCTTTATTTTATAGTCCAGTACGATCTACCGAACATCAACGTTACTGCACGCGCTAAACTCATCGAGCTGGTGTCACGCAGTGCACTGATTGTCGTTTAGTAACGCTGGGACTTTAAAGTCTCTCTCTCTACCATCTTTCCCTCACCTTAAATGTTAGACGAGAGAGAGATAGATAGAGAGAGAGAGAGAGAGGAGAGAGAGAGAGAGAGGAGAGAGAGAGAGAGGAGAGAGAGAGAGAGAGAGGTCTTGCATCATCTCCGTCAAAGATTGACTGTTGATTATCTAATTAATTGTTTTAAAGAGATTGGTGTTGTTTTGACGATGGTTTTTCCATTAACTGCAGATTGTTTTACAGATTTATCCCAGACCAGCGTGACTGGCCTTAGTGTGCGTCAAACACTTCAGGCCCGCGCTATTATTTCACTTAATCATATTCCTTGATAATGCCTCAAACCCATACAAGCTGATAGTTCCAGGAAAATGACATCGTTACAGAATCTATAGTCTCGGTGGGATCTAGGTGAAAATCATATAATTCTTTAAAATTTATTGCGATGACTTTTTTTTTTTTTCGGTGTGAAGAGGTTGAAGTCTCATTGAACTCGTGCTATGGGACAAGACAAGACAAGTGTGTGTGTGTGTGTGTGTGTGTGTATATATATATATATATTAAATTAATCTTTTCTTTTGTTTTCCTTTCGTCCAAGCTTAGAAATGTGCGCTTGCATGCTGTGCACAACAAAAACAGTGGTGGTTAAAATGTCTCTAAGATGAAATTTTCCTCTTCGAAGCTGTTCTTTAGTTGCTTAATTCGCGACTCATACGTTAGAAATGCATAGAGCAAACCGTGCTAACGCAGTCCATGAACCTCACCTCGGTAGGTCGTCATGGCGACCGGTTAGCTCGATGCCAAAATAAGTTGCTGTTGTCGTTGTTTTTGTTGACATTGCAGGATCAATATATTGAAAGTGGAATAATTTCCCTTAATCAGCTGGAAAAAAATATTTTTTGTTTCTCTCTCCTCTTGAATCGTGCGTTTTTTTCAAT
This sequence comes from Nautilus pompilius, assembly GCA_018389105.1. NCBI lineage: Eukaryota > Metazoa > Mollusca > Cephalopoda > Nautilida > Nautilidae > Nautilus > Nautilus pompilius. The sequence continues at coordinate 1,109,301 of JACATO010002222.1, forward strand.
ACAAAAGAATAATAATAATTAAGTAGTTCGAAGAAATTACCATGTCAATGGAAAGATTAAACAGGGGGGGGAGAAGGGCGGATTATCGAAATTCGTTCACGCAACGGCTGCAACAGAAACAGCAAAGCCGGCCCGGTGGGGCAGGTGGTCGCGGGTTAGCTCCGTAAGGGGACCGTTGCTCCTGTACCGGGTTCGATCCCAGGTTGGAGGAGACTGGTCGCTGATGATCGCCATAGCGTGAAACAGCTCTGCGGCATTTCCTTGGTGTCCGACGCGAGAGAGACCTCCCGGGTCCTTGGGGCCCCTGGTGTCGGGGGGACCGGGCCGCTTGTCGGCTCGACGGACGTCTCTCAATCACGAGGAGGACTCGACAGAAAACAGACAACTTGTCTTCCAGAACAAGTGGCACACGGTGTATTAAAAACTTCCGCATCTTTATTTTTAAAATGTCTTTGCGTGGCCGCGATGAAACCACTTCTGACTCTTAATTTCCATAGCACTTTATACTTCAGCTGGGATAATTAATTATATTAAGGACGCAAGCATGTTAATAGGTAATCGGTGGGAAACGAACCTCCTACCTACTAAATATTTGATTCTCCTCACCGAAATCTAATATCGAAACTAAATCAAGCTGATGCACCGTTTTACCGCTAGGGGGGGTCTTTCTTTACTTTGGGTGCTTAAATCTGCTCATGTTGATTTTGATAGTTCGGCGCTGTGTTCAGGTTTTTGTCGCATCCCTTTTGTTTTTAAACTGAATATAGAGCGTTTTAACGTTGATGGTGGTAAATTTTGTGGCGACAGGGGATACAAAGGTATCAAGACAGTCGTCGGGTAGTTTGTCGGATGCAGTAGTGAGCACAGATGACTATCAATCGAATCGTTTCCGGCTGCTAACAAGTGCTAGATTTGTTACATGTTGAAAAAGAATATTAACACCTCCAGACACGCGGCTATCGAAAAAAGAGAAAAATAGCAATAGATGTTCAGGGCAATAGTGGAATAACTTTGCAAAAGTTAGCCTTTGTTCACGTTGTTTAGTTTATCAATGAATAGAATTTGTTCATGTTTATGTGCATTTACTTGACTACTTACTACAAGTTCTAGGACATTTTATCTATGGAAAATAACGAAAGAATTTTGGTTTTTCGGAGTTACCGAATAGCCAACAAGCATGGCCTCTCCTGTCCGTCAGTTAAATCTGTTCTAAAATAAACCATAAAAAACCTCGTTAGCTTGGAATAATATTCTCAGATCTTTGGTTACCCTTTAGTATTTTCCGGGAGAATACGAAAATCTGACATTTTAAAACTCATTTTAGAAGAAGCGTTATACCAAGACTTCCTTTACTGATGTTCACTCTCGGAATATCCACTTATAAACCAAGTGTACACTGAAAAGCTTAATGTACGTTGTACACAACTAACCTAAATAAACTGATTTAGGGATTCGCAATCACAGAAAGCCCCCATTTTTTTCTTCTCCTTTTGTTCGTCGGGTGAAAATTCTATGTGAAGCACAGCCCCAAAGCGATAATTACAGATGAGAAAAGTGTTCTTACTATCGGTTTAATTTCTAGGTCTGGTGGCTTCAGACAGAAGACTGCGGTACCGACAGACGGCACCACATCACTGTAGATAAGGGATCTCACCTAAAACAGCACTGAACGACGATAACATCATTCAAAAGGCGCTTTTGTGCACAGCGAAATGTTGGGGACAGTAACAGGGTACAAGAATATTTTCTAAGGGTGGTAAAATTTGAAAACTTTGCGGTGTTTCGTGAGGTGAGCGCCCTCCTGAGTGATTCCACTTGAAATAAAACAGCCATGAGATAATAAAGTCTTAAGGAAAACTGCACGGACCTCATCACCTAATTACTAATCTCGTCAGATTTGTTGAAAAAAGCATTTCCACCCCAAAGCTCGTGCTGGGTAAATAAAGAGAAAGTAAAAACCGAAATAGTCGTCGTCACGAGCCGTTATCCTATCGTTATCTTCATTCCTCATCTCTTGGCGACGTCGCAAGAGAAACAGGTCTTTGTGACGCAAGCCTTTCAAAAGTGAAAACTATTCTTCATGGTTTGCTAAGTGGTTTTGCTTGAGTGGCGACTGCATTACACATATATGATTTCGGAAGAGCGTTAAATACTTGCGGAAAAATTGCACCAAGATGCCGTGGAAGATGGAGACAGACGCACGACCCGGGAGTGGGTGAAAGTAAAATTAGTAAAGTCTCACAGAGCTGTTAGCACGACTCCATTACTTCAACCAAAAATAACTGCGCGGTCTGGCAGGGTCCGACAAGAAAACAACGGGTTTCCAATCGATATAGAAATAATAACTTAGTCGGCATCAGAATAAGTTGACCGAATTGATTGCGTTACGGAGCAATGTGAATCGTCTTCCCTCCTTTCCCCACCCAATCAGCGCTGCTTAAAATAGGAAAGTTAATGAAATGAACACTTGGAAACACCAGATACCGATGAGCCCCCCTTGACACTTGAGGTATTTTGTGTCTGGGAACACAAAAAGCTATTCTGGGCCTTCATCGTTATCGAATTTACAACCTAGTTTATGCGCCTGATTGTGTTCTTGGTAAACACTTTGCCTTTACTTTCCCTGCGGCTGCGAAAGTGTTTAGAATGTCTAACGAGTTTGAAACATCCGTCTGTGAACCACTGAACTGATTCATTTTCAAATTTGTGCATAGCTTTTAATTCTCAGACTTTCATCAGACCATACAAGGGAAAATAACTCAACAAAATTTTTTTTTGTTTATTTTATTTAATAAAAATAAAAATAAAGTTAATTTTGAATATTAAACTGAATGTAAATGCTAAAAGTCGATAAACTATTTTAAACAGTGATTACAACCTTAAGTGGTTTATATTATGCTTTTATTATTATCTAATTCTTAGGCTATGATTGAATAGTTATTTCGGTAACCGATTTGGGGATAGGTCTCCTGTTTAAACATTCTAGTTTAAAGTTATTTTAATGCTACACGTTAACTTTCTAATTCAGCAGCTTAACAAATATGAAACAGACTCCAAAAATGTAGAGAAAAAAAAAGAGCTCCTGAGGGCTCTCTCTCGAGAAAGCGGTGAAGATTATTCAGCGAGCAAAGAGTACTGTTGACAATAAATAATAACCAGCGTGAATTTCAATGGGGGGTGGATAAAAAGGTGAAAACTAGTGAGTTTAGATTAATGCGCAGATATGTTTTTGTGTATTGTCAATGGTATTTTAAGGTAGGTGGTATTATCCTACACAAAGAATGTCAGCGAAATCATCTAATATTACCAGCAAAGACAGAAACGGTAAATTGCTGAGAATTTAACGCTCAGAAATTAGTCTCATTCAAAATAATTCACTGTTTGAAATGAAAACTGGGTTGAACTGTGAGTAAGAGAGTTCGTGAACCAAGATTGTTTAATCAAACAACCATCTTTCATGTGAATAATTGCTGTAGATATTTTGGAACCTTGTTAAAAAATATTCCAAAATATCGCCTTGTTAGTAACTCAAATTACATTTTAAAAAAAGCAAATCCATAATTAATTGGCATTGGTTTGACTTTTTATCTCGACTCTTAGCTCTTCAAACAATTTAATCCCATACAGATCCAATGGCTTTGAGATTACAACGTTCAGGATGCCAAAACATGGTTTGAAAGGTCTTCCTGATTCATTTTTTAAAGATACTGTGTATTGAGCTTCTGATATTTGGAATTATATAGCGTTACAGAATAGTGAAACTAGTAAAACAACTCATAGTTAATTGTAGGCTAAACGAAAATTTTCCTAAACTCTTCTCCAGACGACCTTAGAGCCATGATAGTATTTAACTCACTTGTCACCACGACTAAGCGAAGACTTTACAGCTGCTATTCGACCAATCATTCCAGCCTCTCTTAACCATCCTTGGTGGTGAAAGTTCAAATGGCGACTGCTGCAGAGAAAGTGTTGCCAGCGATTAACCTGCAAAGAATGGGTTTGATCTAGAGACTTTCAAACCGTTTCATGGTTTTTCTATTTTTCTTTTCTTTGGTCTTTTAAAGTTTATAGCTGAGCTATTTGACTTTATTATATAAATGGTTGTTTGCAGACCACGTGTAACTTTAAATTTTTCCACAATTATTCGTTTGAACTAACCAGTTTTATGAAGGGAAGTAATGGTTTCCAGCCTTATTTTATATGAGATTTAACTTTTAGGTGCCATTTTTATCCGTAAAAAAACAATAGAATTCATAAATAATGAGATTTACAAACGCACAGCATCAGCTGGCAATTATTTAAATGTGTAGCAGGAAATGACATTGGATGAACAGGATAGCATCATTCTTTTGGTATGAACTAAATTTAACATTCTTGGAAATAACTTGCTGTGGCTGGGGCCATATTTATGCGAAAAACTTAGTGGTAACAACGTTACAATTAATGGTTTACATTTCTGATAGGCGAAACTCTCTGTCGTGGTTTCTTCTCGTTTTTTTTTCATCAGTCGGCAGCTTGACTTTCTTCCCGCATCTGAAAGATGAAGGGTTTTGGTAGGGATTTTGGGGGTACATGTGTCAATTGGAGGTTTGGTGAATAACTTTTGACTGGCTTGCACCTTAAGCACCGGTCAAGAGATCCCAACCGTACCCATTCTTTAAGGTAGGCACAACAAGTTTTAACCCCAGTATATGTATACTTAAAGCCACATAATTTCGTTTCTATCATTCCAAGAGAGACAAATTTTGTAATCGAATCGTTTCGGTGGTGTTTTTCAACTTCCATTTATTTTCGGAACTATATCCGAAATGTAAATCAGTTACCCGCATAATATATAGCCACCATAAATTAAAACAATAATAGAATGTTGTTTTGTTTTCAGTAAAGAATTAAAGGAGCATGAAGAATGGAAGCGCGGCTGCTCTTCCATATGTCGTGAAAGATTTGCAAGTAAAACTGACCGTAAAATCGGTGAATCACTTGTTATCTCCCGAGAGCCTGCAGTCGGGAGACCTCCGTACTGCTGATGTTTCATAACAGAAACGTTGAAAACTACCAACAACGAAGTCTTCCATATCCGCAAGCGACCTGTCAGTACTTCCGACTGCAACTAAGTAAGAAGCTGAAGGTTGGCTGTCAAGCTACTGACGCCAACGTGAAGTCAGAGGTGTAATGGCATGGTCGTAATTTTAAAGCCAAAAGAATATTTTTTGCGAAATCATTTCTTTTCATGCTGAAAATATTTTTGTTTAAGAAAGCGTGATCTTAAACTGTATAACGGGAACATATTCATAGATACAGATATTTGGAAAGATAGGACATTTAAAAATCTTAAGTTTAGTCCCATTTTGCTGAAAAGTGCAAATCAAATCCATTAAAACTTTCGGTACCAACTCTCCAGCTTGGTACAGCATTCCAAGCCTATGTGGTTGACAGTGATCTTTATTTTCCTTAAAATCTCTGGTAATATTTCATAAGGCACTACGTTGTCACCATAAAAAATTAAAGTAATCTAAACAAGAAAACTGACCTTTTCTTAGTCTTTCTTCACAACGTATACCACTATTAACCCTGGGAAACCTTTCCTGAAAATTTTCTGATATTTTATATCTACATCCTTTGTATAATGGGGATTCCATACATAATATTGGCTTTAAACATGACTTACATTTCGCAAGACTTTCCAATGTACTATGTATTATAGTACCTAACTAAATCTTTGTCTTTACCTTTGTTGTTTCAGCAGTATAGTTCACGAGTATCGTTTTTTACAATATGTCGATAACATTAAATTTCATTTTGCATCATTGTAAACCAATTTTAAATGCTTTAAATCAGACTGGAAATTCCTGACGTCACTCTTGTTATCTCCACTATATAATTTAGTATCATCTACAAATTTCATATTATTGTTAGAGATTCCTTTATTAGTATCATTGTACACATCAGGAAAAAAAGTAATATGTCCAAGAACCGATTAACGAACACTGTCGCTGGCATCTAAGAGTGGCAGCATCTAAAACAAGTCTCTAAATCCAGTTGCGCATATATCATAAACCAGTAACGTTTACGAGGAACCATATTAGGTAATTTTCTAAAATCAAGTTAAAGAGAGTCGAAACTGTTATCTTTATCTAAAAAAAAAATTGACACCTTTAAGGAATTCCTTTAAATTTCTTAGGAAAAATTTTTGTACGGACATCATTTTCTTTTTATTTATTTTTATAAACATGGTCCTCTCCAACGATACTTTTCGACTGTTTACCCATAAATCTAATTAATCGGTTCAGGTACCTGTTTCCTTAAAGAAATCGGTAACATATTTTAAGATGTTATAATCCAGAATGAATGTCATTAAAACCAACTGCTCTATCTACTCTAACACAACCGATCAAATTTTGTATTCTCTTTTCTATAATGGCAATTTTTATGATAATATTTGTATTAAAAGTTTTATTTTAGGATTAAACTCTTTTACTCAAGATTATTATTATTATTATTATTATTATTATTATTATTATTATTATTATTATTATTATTATTATTATTATATTATTATTATTATTATTATTATTATTATTATTATGTTGTTGTTGTTGTTGTGTGTTGTTGTTGTTGTTGTTGTTTGTTATTATTATTATTATTATTACTGATATTAACTATTTTTTTGTTTCTGAACATTAGCAAATACATTTCCCTAGTTCTTTTTAAATGACATTGCCTTACCCACTCTTTGCAGATTTAAAAAAAAAAATTTAACAAAGATGAAACTGTTTCGATTTACATTTTATAGACTTTCTCTCGCAAGTCTTCCAGCGGAAGTGATTTTATTGATGTTTAAGTTCCTCCAATACAATATCCTGACCTATAATGTTATCGCTTTCAAAACATTTGTTTTTACGTTTTGCAGCACAGCCGAAGATTTGACAAGACGGAAGTCTAGATTGCTTCCTCTTTTTTCTAATCATATGTATGTAGACATCTTCTTTGGAATTCTCCTTTTTCATAATAAGCCGTCTAAACATTACAGAAGGTAATTCATTCTCTATCAATGATATCACTCTCAACAGGTATAATCACGTTTCATTTAACTGAACCTTTAATTTTAAAGAATTGAATAGAGGCTTTATCAAAGTATAGTGACTATATCAGGAATTTTGAGGTTGTTTTTTGTTTTTGTTACGAGACTAGTAACAAAGATTAAAACTTTGTCCATCTAAAGACTCCCTCTCTAGTTGAAGTCTTTATTCGATGAGAAAATTCGGGATTTAGAACATCAATAAACTGAAAAGCTGTCCAATTTCATTTACCTATTCACTCTTTACGACGCAATTGTTTGCCTGTATATGTGCAATCTGATTACGAAAATCAATTTACACTAAATTGTAACTGGTGTTACCATGGTAATGTGCCTGTTTTACGAAGCACTACTTTTCGTTACGATGGCGATCTAGTTTTCCCGAACATAAGCAGTACACCAACCCACAACAGCTTTAAACAATCTACCCAACGCTTTACCTTTTACCTGGTTAAGGTGAAAACCATCTCTGCTAAAGCGAGTCAGTCTCTCATGTTTCCTTCCTATCATCATTTTCGTTCTCTTGGCCTCGCTTGCATCCTCAGAATCACACACACACCCGACCACCACTAAGGCTGGTTTTTACAACTTATATACAACACAGAATAGTTAATCCTATACGTTTGGCGCAAATTTATTTTCGTTTACTCGGTACCTTCCACCCTTTTACTTCAGCCGTGCCTACACTTAGCCCCACACACATGCATTGTTCCGTGCCATGCCATTCATAATAACTCAATCGGTCACAAGCGCAAGTACACTCAGATTTGCACATACTTCTCGTATTTATCATGCTTTTTTCCGGCTAGGACAATCTATCCAAAATAATAAATTAAAAGATATCAAAAAATTTTTATAGGAACATAATTATCTCAGATCTTCAAAAGCAAGTCGATTACGAACCTCCGCCAAAATATCTAAAAATAGCGGACAATGACGTTTGTAATATGTATGAGCGACCAATAATTTACCAACAGTTTTACTTTAATTTATCGTTTTATACTGGCATCACGATCAATAGAATTGTATTACTTTTGAAAAAAGTAACTGTGGGCTTGTAGATTTTTCGGCTGTAATTTAACTTTAAAAACCATTCCCGCACTATATTAAAAGATACACTTAATTCCATACAGTTTTAACATATACCAGTACTACTACTACTATTGATTTGGGATTACGAATCACAAATTAGCGATGTTTATAAGAAATAAATAATTATTCTCATCCTGATGCTTCCAGATGCCATGTTGTGTTTTTAAACTCTTCTGAAGTGGGATTAGAAAAACTATTTTTATTAGAGCCCATGTGAATGCCATGTAGCTCACCATCTTGCCTATATATAAAAAAACAAAAACTATGACGCACATGAAGTTATGTGTGGTTTTCTTGGCAGGAGAGCTCTAGTTGACATGTTTGAAAAGTATAAAAAACTACGGGTAATGAAATTTCCATGTAAATGCTCTGTTTAGGTTATTACAAAAAAAAAAAAAAAATGCATTCGTTTTTAGGTGTAAATTAGTTCCTTTTATTCACAAATTCTAGCGCTCCTTAACGTATTTATAGGGCGCGATATTTTGAGCTTTACCAAAGCGCCAAAAACCGCGATATTTCAGTTTTCTATTGTTGTCCAGTTTGTTTTTCTTTTTCTTTTTAATGTAATTAGTCCGGGTTCTCATTTTCTCACATGCACATCACCTGCACGCAACAGCTACATCAAAGAGAGGTAAAATTAAAATCCGTTTGTATCTAAAGCTGAACCTGGCGCATTGTTTGAAACCAACTATCGGTGTTAGGATAATTTTGTTTCGTTTCAATTAGTATAGTAGTGTAGACGATCTGATGGAATTTTGTTAATGACCTTCTGTACAGTTAATGATGCTTGAAAGTTGATAATCTATTTTGGGGGGGTCGTATTTTTGTTTAGTAAATTAATAACCGTTTCTTTTTTTAAAAAAAAAAAGTACAAGCAATTAATTAGCCCAATAACTGACACGAACGCCCCCAGAAAGAAAAAAAAATGTAATACAAAGACTGCAGCGAGACTGCGATTTTTATCTTTAAAGTCTGTTAGTCTACTCCACCATTTTTTAAAAAAAAATTAAATTTTTTACCTACATTATTTATTTTTTAAAAAATTATTGAATAATTGTAAACTTTCAGCACTTTTTCCAAACCTACACTGGGAGCGATGCAATAGCTTTTGTATCAGGAAAACTGCAGATAATTACGTCATAGTTGTGCATACTACACCTGGCTTCATTTATACAGCGGGTAAGCCGTATGTCGTTGGTATGGAGTCTCACGTGACTAATTTTTTACTTTCAGTTAATAAAAGCAAAAAAAAAAAGCAAAAAAAAATGGCAGTGTCCGAAGTATCGATAAAAGAATATTTAATTAATAAATTGTATTTAAACCTGAGAAATAGCCGTGCAATGCATTGGTATGTCAACACACTGTCTCTCATCTTTACCCGTAACTGGAGAAGCATACAGCGATGGCGATATGCTTCTGATAGTTTGCGATGACTTATTTCAGCATGTAAATGAATCATAAATGGTTGTGGTCCTGTTTAGTTCTTAACGTATCAAGATTATACTACTTTTTCGACACTATAGGCATTTCATAATATGCAGATTACGTGCAACTTATCGTCATATTATTGTTAGATATATCTCTGGTTAAATGCTTCTTGAAGACATTAAAAACAGCGTTTCTGATAACGGAAAGATGTATGATTAGACGGTTAATATACTGCAATGGTTATTTTCTTTTCTCTATCTATTAATTTTAAATTCATTTGGGTTAAATAAAACTAAATCATAGAACGTAAAACTTGGCGTAGTGAATTAACTTGATTCAATGGTAATGATGATATGTGGGAAGATTCCAATGATTAGCCGCTGAACTGTATATATTGGAATGGCAAGACTATATTTACATGATGAGACCTGTTAAAAATCTTGTTATTCCAATTAAACAATCAAATCTATTTAAACTGTTTACATAATTCCGGATTCCGATCCAATTTTTATACTCTTGTCACCTTCATTATTTTGTTCACAGTAATGAAAATGGTGGCACGTTTCTCATCTTTATCAAGAAGGGAATACGTCAGCAAACCGTTTTCATAAAAGAAATACTCTATGAGAATCCTGCAGCATTATATTAAAACCAATAAACAATTTTAAAACAAACAAACAAAATTGTACAAATAAAAGATTACCTGTTTTCTCAAAGGTTTGTTGCTTTTTCATTTTACTGTCTTGGACTGATCTTCAAATTAGCTTGTCAGTAGTTTCCCCCAGTTCTCTTCCGTTTACGTTTATAGAAATGTTACTTAGTTTGGTAATTTTTCTGTCTGCTGAGCAAACGATAAGTCACTATGGTATATTCGTTTGAGATTTGCTATATATATTTATTAATATATATTGGACATATATATTGGACTTCACAGTTAGCCTTTGAAAATGAAGAATACGCATGACGACTAAGATAAAAATATCGTTAAACTGAAGCATTGCAATTATTAAATATACGTAAAAAATGCTCATTTTAGTGTCGCCTGGGAGGATGAATGACATTTTACAAAGGGAATTCTAATAACGAAATAGTGTCATATTGATAAACTACGAAATGAGGCTATTAAAATAATTGATAGACTCAGAGTGGTTGGCCTAGCATGCAAAAGGACAGGAAAAACTGATAATCAAGGGAGGAGAATAAAACCATTTCCTAGGATACTCAAATGAAGTGAACAAAAAAAATAAGATGTAAGAATAGAATCAGAATTTAGCATAAAAAATAAAATGAACTATGCGCTGGAAAGAGGCACCTTCATAATAATAGTCAGTGATAGGCGATACTAATAATATCTGTTGTCAGATGTCAGTGTTCCCGTGTTTTATCGCGAAAAATACTCTGTTAAAAATCTTTTGGATCCTTTTATAGTCGCAGTTTAATATACACTAACTGGCCATTTTATTGGGATCTATACATGCCTGAAGGACATTTCCCAATTCAGTAATTAATATTGCACGCAATGTATGAGTAAGGTAGACAGAAGATTGTGATGGCGAATGGGTATTTCCAGTTTATCCCACATATGCTTTATTGGATTGAAATCCTGGAATTGTGCTGCCATTGGAGATGCTTGAAATGTAAGTCATGTTCTTCAAACTTTGAAGCACAATGTGGGCACTGTGGGTAGAAGCATTGTCATTTTGGACGTGGCCAGATATTCCTATCTTAGTACATACGAAGCATCGCTGGATGCAGTTGATCAGAAATAATGCTAAAGTCAACTTTGAAATTCATTATGCTTTCTAAAGAAACCAAGAGGCCTAGTGTGCGCTAGTAAAACATGGCCAAAACCAAGATTATACCGCCAGAGGCCTGGGTATTTGAGACCACACAAGGGGGGAAGGGTCGAGTGATTCGTGTGGCTTTCTTCAAATCTGTTTCTATGTGTGCAAGAAAATGGTAAGGCGTCCTCTTCAGTTCAATGTCTGTGCTCTTACATCACCTGAGACATCTTTTCATGTTGATAACTGTAATAAGTAGCTTATAAAATGATCTCTTATCGTCGTATTCTATTCATTGCAACGTTCTTCACGTATGGTTGGAGATGGATTTGGATTGCCCTACATTGAATGTTTTTTTCTCAGTTGGTCTATTGTTTGATGACGGTTGTACTTTACTATCCTATTTAACAGTTCTTTCTCTGTCGCTACATGCTTGCGGACACAATTCCTCCTCGAAGTAGACATTTTCCTGACCTTACGCCACTGCTGATAAACTCGAATGATAGATGTCTTGGAACAGCATACCAACGAAACTGTCTTGTATAGTGTGGAATTTGCAAGATGTCAACCCCCTATTTTGTCTCTTTAAAACGCTGTATTGTCTTTGTCTTTCCTCTTATCTGTTATAGTTACTGCAAATATGCTTGTCCGGATCATATAGTGCTGCAAAAATCACTTGTCACATTCTATAGTCGACCTAATTTGCATCTGCAACTCAGATCAGGCTCAAGTTTGAAAGGGTACAGAGATCCAAATGAAATGACCAGTCCATTGTGTTTTAACCACTATAATTTGAATCAGAAAATAAATTCTAGTGATGTATCCTTTTATATACATAGTTAGTTATATAACTAATTAACTAACTAACTAAGGAAATGAAGAAAAGGACATTGGTAACATTCCACTTGTGTTGTTTACCTGTTTCAGCCCCATAACTCCAAACTTTGTCAAGAGTATCTTTGTTGGAAATCGTCGCCGGCTCATTCTAACCAGACATGGCGTTGCTAGAATAGCAAGTGATCTTTGCCAGAATTTTTAACACATTTTGAAAATAATTGTAGTACCTGAGGCTGTGAATAATTGTTGGTTTGAAAAAGGGAGCGAAAGGATGTTACTACATTCTGTTAATTCTATTTTCTAATAGAAATTGAATCAGGGCACCGATTAATGGCACCAATCACTAATTATTCATCCTGGAGACTCGTGTCATATTACCAAGTTTTGACGGTGTTGCCTTAGTCTTTTCTTCAGTTTGGAGTGGTCGTTTCAAAACCAAACCGGAGTAACTTTGTTTTGGAGAAGCATTCCATCCATTTAAATATTTTTCTTAAATATCGAAGCCACCTGGCTAGCGCCACCTGCGTGTCAGGGTGTGTCAGAGTCATTTCATAAAATTCTGATGAAGAACCGCTTGGTTTTTGCATCATTCTGTTCATCGAAAGCTTGAACATCCGGATCGGCTCAGATTATTTCGAAATCTATGCTGTTAAAAAATAAACAAACAAATATCTGGACAAGTCAAGATACATTGCCTATGTTTGTATGGAACTTACTGCTGTTGTTTTGTTTTGTTTTGTTTTTAATGAACGATTAAATAAGCTTCATTTTGGACAACGAGTACTGAAAAGACAATTCTGCAGTTTGTTTTGTTTTCAAACTGATGATCGAGAGTTCCACTTCGTACCCAGCTGTCATTCATTTGGATTTGTCCACGCACTTCGCAAAATTTTATCTCCACAACACGGGGAAAGAATCGCGTGAAGAGTTTATTTTATTGGAAAAAGGACAACCGCAGTTGGCCGTAAGTGTCCTTGCAACGGGTAAGATGCAGTTTGCACTTGCACAAGTATCTGATGTTTGGGTCCCTGTTTACGTTCGATGCTAAATTTCTATTTTCTTCCAGATGGATGGATTCGACTGTCTATTGACGTCACCGCTTATGTCATTCGATTAGGGTTGTTGATTTCAGTGTAGGTGAAGCTCCGAAGACATCTCTGTAGACATATATATATATATAAAGAAGCTGTTTTGAGATTTCATCGGAGAAAGTTCGCTTTGGTATAGTCGTACAGATTGGGCTTTCGCCTTTGCTTCAGATGTCAAATGAGACATGAGTCACATTGAACGAACTTGTGTATCAATCCATGTGTCGGGAAAAATTTTATAGTCGAGGAATGACAACCTATGTATAGGCAGGGAGAGTGCTTAACGTGTACAGCAGGAGGAAGAAAGGAAGGTGGGCATTCTGCGTAATTCTAATGTGTCGAAAGAAAAATAGATATCTGGTCAGTGAACGCTTAAAGTCGAATGATTATCTGAGAGTGCAGGTGAATGCAGCAATGGCCATAGTTTACTCACGAATAACGTTGCCAAAAAGGAAGAATTGATTTATAAAGCGTTGGTTTCTCGGACGCGTGAGGGTTGGCATTTGTGCGTATAAGATCAACGGTTATCCCGGGGGGGGGGGATTTACAAAGAAGAACTGCATTTTTCGGAAACCAGAATTGACTTTGGTGGTCATAAATGCTTTGTCAAAATGGAAGAGTGGGAAAGGTATTTGATATCATTTTCCCGAAAAACTAATGGAATTTAATTTTCCTTAAATACAGAAGCATTTACTGACGGTTTTGATCTTTTCCTTGTTCACACCAAATTTATTCCATCAATTCCCGTTGAAGTCTTTCCGACTTTTTCACAACTCCCTCATTTTTCTTGGCATGTCACTCGATTACTTACAAATTACACGGCATTTTTCAGATTCCTACAAAAAGCGGTATAATTATCTCGAAAGGTGACGTTCTACCTACGATTTCTTCTCATGAAGACTTTTTCTTTTACTGTCTACTTTAAATGGTTTCCTGTAACTTCCGGAAAGGGATGCCATGCAACACCTTACCACGTCGTACAGACGTAAACGCCGTCTGCCATATTGTCTGCGCAACTTGATTTTTCTGTGGCAGTCGCAAACTTTAATCTGACAAATTCTCGGTCTTTATAAATAAGACTTTTAGGTCCCTCTAATTATACGTTTTTTGTTTTTTTTTTAAAGCACTTCATTGGGGAAGGTAACGTAGAAATTAAACAAAACAATAACAAAGGGATCGTCTTTTTTGGTTTTCTAGTCTCACTAAATCAGGGTAACTTCAGCTTTTTAAATGTATGCTCGATTCATAAATGGATATTTAGTTGCCATTTTGGAGTAATACGCTGAACATAGGTGGAGGCAGTAAGGATTCAGTGGTGCTACGTTTATTTTGAGTTCCTAGCAGATTTTTTTTTTTTTTTTTTACCGAATGTGGTATTTTAAGATATTTATCATTATCTGGTACCCACAACTTTCTCATTTTTCACCCAGATGCTTTCAAGTTTGGAATGAAGTCTGACCGTGACATCATAAATGCGGTGTCACAGGAAAACTTTGTCATTTGCATTAATCTGTAAATTTTTCTTAAGTTAAATTTCAGGATTCGTAAAAAAAAAATTTTAAAAGAAAATATATGAATGACATTGCATTTAAATAAGTGTTATTTTCAAATTTAAATAAAGTTTACTTAGTTTTGATAAATATGTTAGGAGAAAACTGCTGGAACGATTACTATGAAAATCCAACAATTAAAAAGTTGTGAGCCCACATTCTCTTGGGTTGAATATAAATTATCTTATATAACTTTTTTTTTTATAAAATTGGTGTGAAATTCCAGATTTGATCCTTTAAGAATAATGCGGCGCTTAAAGAAAAATATCCGTTACTACAGATCTTTATAAAAATTCCATCTTTAAAGATCGAAGTTATTGTTCGATTTTTCAAAACCTGGCATCTTCACGGTGAGAGTATGGAAAAATATTCTTTTGTATATATTGGCATTGAGTTGTAAAAATCACTTTACCATCGGTAAAAAAGGAAATTAATGTCTCCTACCAGCTTTTGCACTCAAGAATAATAAAACAAAAGTTAATTAGTTTATCTAGTTATTTTCTAGTTGCTACAGCACCATTATTCCTACTCCTACAGATGAGACTAAGATCGATGTCATATACTTTGAAGGGAAGCCTATGACGTCTATTGTAGGTTCATCATTTACGGGTGAATTCGGTTATGAAACAAAGCATAATGCTAAACCAAAAGGAAATATTTGAATTAAACCCGGTTTATTTTTAACCTAAAAGGAATTGTTTTAAACTCAGTTGTAAGCAGTAGGTGAGAGCACACGTGAAGGCGACGATTGGGGAAAAAAAAAACTTTACTCACGGTATCATCAATACGAAGGTCTTCTTTTTCCATTTTTAACTTTACAGCCCGGGGAGTTTTCGTGAAACTCCGAACAGGTGAGTTTTGCAGAATCCCATGATTGGATAAAAAAATATTTTCATAAATTTTGATTGGTTCCTGAAATAGACAAATCCAATGAGTTTTCTTCATCGCGACGTCGCCAAGGCTAAATAACCCCTCCTCTCAGTCCAGCTCTACTCGTTCATGAATCAAGAAGGCAATAAAAGCATACACAATAATGATTTCATGCAAATGCCACAGAGCTAAAAGCTATAATTGTTTAGAATGCAGTAAATGCACACGTTGGTGCCAAATGATCAGAAGACGACAGCCAAGACATGTCAATCCGAATCAATTTACAGAGAAATTGATGATGACAAAGAGACTGAACGGCAACATAAAAAGATGCACAAAGCAACCCTTTGAGGAATCGGAGGAACAAACGATGCCAACTGTATCAGATATTTGATAATTATTGCGAATAGCAGCCAATATCGGACGCGGAATGCCCAGCAAAGAAGCAAGAGAGACCATACCAATGACTAATTTGAAGAAGAATCTATCAGCCGAATGATCCACTATGCAAGCATTGTTTGGTAGAATTTATGAGGTGATATATCCTCATAATCCTGATTCGTTGAAAAAAGAAATATGGGAGCGTAATAACCCATCGGAGAGTGCTTCAAACGACAAACTGTTGATAAACACGAAGACGTTGATCAGCATTTTGCCGTATTCAAAAGCGTGTATTGCTGGCTCCAATATGCAAAACTTTCATGTCAAAATTGTTGAAGGAGAATTTTCGTATTGGTGAAGAGTATGTAGCAACTTCCAGGCGACATTTCAAATACATGGATGAAGTTAATGCACTTGCTGTTGAAACAAGACATGTAATGTTATACGATGAATTGACAGTGAACAGAGCTTTCAAATTTATACTGCACGAATCAAATGTACAAATGGTATCCTGGGAAACGATAACGATCTTATTGGACAATAATGAAGTAGATTTTCCGAAACTGATTCGAAGACAGCCATCCAGACACAGTGCGAGCATACCTGGACAAATATGCAGGTCCAATCGATCAAATCGGTGTTACTTTACTATTGAAAATAGTCAAGAGTCTAACATTCACAGATATGAAGGCGAAAAAAGTTGTCGACTATGCGTCGGGAATTCTATTGTATGATAATTTTGATATGATAAATCGCATTGCATCCACTCCAATCACTCATGCTGTTGAATTGAAGAAGTTAGTCCGTGCATTGGAAGCGTTTATGAAATCAGTGGTTGAAAACCACGTGTCAAAGTGTAGCTCAACATCAGTGGATTATGTGTTGAATACTAACAGCAGTTTAGTGTCAACTGATTGAGATACCTGCTGCCTATCGTTCAAAGCATTCGGGTTTAGATTGCATTGATAAGATTAAACTCCACATGGGACATAGGATCCGGGCCCATAACCAGCGGGTTCATATTGATAGGATTCTTGTAACGCTTGTTTTGCAATGGATTTCAAGTTGAAGTTTGAGGTGATGTACTTTAATGAAAAAAATCGTAGATCACCATGGCAAAAAAAAAAAAGAGGAAATTTTTGGCACGGAGTGACGAATGATACGAGAGACGATCCAAACAAGAGGGAACAAAATTTTGATGATCATCACATCACATCACATGTATTACGACCAAATTGTGTCAAGTGACACGAGACAAGATTGGCTGGCAGGGTTAACCTACTTTGAAGCAGCTGCGATGCGTTTGAGGCGTGATTGCCCTGAAGTAGAGGAGATTATGTCCAATTGGACAACGCAAAGGGCTATCAAAAGCTGGAGCTGGTGTGTTTAGCGAATGTGTTTGCGAAACAACATGGGTTGAATCTAGTTTCTTACATTCACATGGATGCTCTGGATGGAAAAGGTCCTCTTGATGGTCATTTCACTATCGCGATCAAACGTATCAAAGTATTGCAACATTGGTAACAACGTCATTACTGAATGCAATTTGATTGAAACTATGCTTGAATGTATGTTTAAATAACTCAGTTGCAGAAATGGTTTGCTCCAATCAAAATAAACTGGAGCAACTCCAAGTGGAACATGAGCATGTTTTGCAACGTTTCAAGTGTATGATTCGATGTAACGAGATCCGTGTTGAGCATAACAGTAAACGAGCACGTATTTATGAGTATTCAGGAATCGGTTCGGGCAAAGTAATTACATCGACACTGAAGCTGTGTATGATAGTAGAACTAACGATGAAGCTACTGGTGAGGTGCTTGATTCTGATGATGAAGTCGACAATGTGAATGAAAGTGAGGAATGTGTTACTGATGCGGATGATACACCAAGTGCTAGTGCTGTATCTAACACCACGTTTGTTGGACCAATAACGCACTATATTTGGTGGCCAGATAGCACATCGACAACTACGATTTAAGACGATACAAGTCAATATTGATGCAATGGAATCATTTTCCAACATGGAGGAAGAAAACCCATTTCAGTGCTCAATTTGTCAGAAGTAGTTCAGCTCTGTTGCGCAGGTAAATCAGCACACCTGCAAAGGAGTTGCTGGACAACGAGATTTCGTACACTATGCATTAAAATATGCAGTCGCTCGGATCCATCAACACAAAGTTGAATACGTTGATGTGAATCCTGATAGAGGTGATATCAAGGAATTGAGTTGTGTTCAAAGTATCGTGTGTTCAGAAGACTCTGGACCATGTTGGGCTTTTCGACCGCCTTAGGGTAAAGGATACGGTGAAAAATATATTGAAGATTTCAAAGCCGATGTTGAGAAAATGTTCTTGGATGGGGTTCGAGACAAGTCACTGAAAATGGGCCTTGGTATAATGCGAGAGAAACTACTGTAAGTGTACCCTCGTCGCCTAGATATCCCTTTGGAAACTGAAATTAGAGCAGCTATTCGAATGCTTTTCAATAAACAAAAGATAGGACAGGCCGTGACATTGCAATCAAGCACAAAGGGATTGAAAGAGCCTTACACCTCTACCGTGCTGCGTATATTTGTGGAGTCTAATGGGGCCATAGCGGGGAATGCAGCCTGGAGTGAGTTTCAAAAAGCTCATCCTTCTTTTGAGGAAGCAAACTACCCTTCAAAAAGCCAAATTACGTCCAAAATGAACTCATTAAAGGCCACATTCAGGAAAACAGGTGAACTACCGGCCAATGACAAAGTGTTAAAAGGCGTTCATTTGTCATAACTTACTTGGTGTACGACGATTAATGTAAATCTCCATAACTATGATGTTTGTGGAGAAAATAAAAGTATCAGTGCGATCAGAATGATCGTAACTTTCGTTTAAACCACTAAACAAGATTTTTTTTTGCAGTTTCCGCTCAAGTTAAATTCTGACAATTTCACTTCGCACTTCCAGGCTTCCTGCCCTGGCTCGCGTGCCGACTGTTAAAATTAATCACGTATTTATATTCTTGTCTAGGAATTTGTTCTACATGTAATTTATCTGATAAAAATATAAATCTGCGGAAATGTTATTCATATCAAATGGAATTTTCTCTTTAATTTATAGACTATTTTATACGTAAAATGCTTAGCGAGATGTTTAATACCAAACCCTTAATTCAAACAGTTGGTTCCTAGACGTTAAAACAAAGGCTAAGATTAGCCCATCACGGAGTACATCGACTGCGGTAAACTCCTACGTTAGAGTTCGCTATTCATGTTGCCACGCAGCCGATATTTTTAAAGGTTATGAACAGTACTTGTAGATTATTTTTTTTTAAGATAAAAATCTTAGATCTTTCGTTTTTCCGAAACTTTCAAGCTTGCAAAAGTAATTTGCGCTGCTCTTTGCCTGAGCTATAGCGACTGGTTTTGTCAGTCAAATCAGGAATTTCATTTTCTCGCCATTCCACTATACCAAGAGAAAAATAAATGAACTGTAAATCAAAGAATATAAACCTTTGGCGAACAGCGCGGCGCAGGATTTCTCTACTTGTTTGGCTTTCACCACTATTTTTATGAAGGCATTTATTAACTTGGCTACCAAGATACCTGTTATAAAAGGGAGGATCTCTTTATATATCTGCTTCAGATGAATGTTCCTGGTACCAGCTGGTGTTGTGTAAACACCTGAACTAATTTGTCTTCAGGTGCTACTCCAGTCCATCTGGGCACGGGTAAAATGTTTCTCCAAATGGCGAGTTTGATGAAAGTTTCCCTTGACCAGCAGGCTGAACCGGGTTGTTGTTTTTCAGGGTCTTCTGTCGCAACTCGGATAATAAATCAGATTTTCAATCTCGACTCCATGATATTTCACACTGTACGAATAGCAGCACTGGCGTGAGCAATGCTCTTTTCGATGGGAACGATCCATTTTTTTAAAAAAAAAACAACAACAACAAAGTAACCCATGAAAATAACAAAGAAATTTTTTGAGTTTAGCAAAGTTATGCGAATGTTTAAAACAGGTATGACCAACCTTGTACAACTTTCAAACATCTATGGGCACTGACGTAGGTAGCTTTTTCTAGCATAAAGATTGGAAACAACTTTGTGTGCTTTATAGTTGCGCATAATACATAGAAAGGAAATAAATTTGTTCAAATTTCATTAGTTAGCTACAGGTGGTTCACGTTTTATTGGACGAAGTCCCCAAGAGGTAAATCAAGTTATACATAGGTAGAATAAAACTGCATATGTCGAAGAGCAAAAAGTAACAACTATTTCTTTTTAAAAGTATACGATAGTTTCTATTCAAATCACACACTATATATATATTACAATATTCGTGTTACTGATTTTTTTCCATTTTTGCTGCATTTTTTTAAAATGTCTATTAACTAATTAGTCTAGTGCATATTTATACATACTGATTTAAAAAGAGTTATGCTGATTCATGCTTCATTAATGAAATGTCCTAGTGATAATGATGTAGAACGCAGCAAATAAATTTAAATAAATAATTACATAAAGAAATGACAGTGATCCGCTTTTAATCTGTCACGTGTTTGAACTCTTATAAACCTCAAACAGTAAATTTTAAATTATATTATTTTCACGTTATTCGGCTTCAAAATACAATTGACATTTAGGTGTTCGTTTTCTTCTTTGAAATATTCCTTTTAAAATTCATTCGGGTTTCCCTCTTATAATATTACTGGTTGTATTTACTGTATATACAACCTGAAATGCATGCATTCATACATACATCCAAAGAATATGAATATGTTTTACAAGGATGGACGTATTTTTGCCTATAAAATAAACATAAATACTGTTATATTATTGATTTTAAACTTAAAAGACATAGTACCCAATCGTCTGTAGCAAATTTGGCATTAATTACTGTTCTGCTTTTCTTTTGGAAAAAAAAATAATTTGACCAAAGACATTCTAAATAGATTATAAAACTTACATAGAAATATAATACCGAATCTACTTAATAGCTCGTCAACATGGTAGTGTAAAATTGTGGTTTTGGTTTAATGATTACCTACAGTTAATAGAATAATTTTTATAAACGAATAATATCGGTCTTCCTTTGCTTT
This sequence comes from Nautilus pompilius, assembly GCA_018389105.1. Taxonomy (NCBI): domain Eukaryota; kingdom Metazoa; phylum Mollusca; class Cephalopoda; order Nautilida; family Nautilidae; genus Nautilus; species Nautilus pompilius. The sequence continues at coordinate 1,130,485 of JACATO010002222.1, forward strand.
ATTTGATATTCAGGCACATTCTTCGATAAGTGTGCTGGACACTCCTCAGATCTGCTAAGCAAAACTCTACTCGAAGCTATACACTGATAGCCACTGAAACTTTGTCAAAACTTTAAACCTTCACACTATCTGCTCGAATAGTATCCTTCAAAATTTAAAAGCCGACGCTAGTATTTACGGAAATAGTATCTTGCAAAATTCAATCAAATTCTGCACTAGCATTTGCTTAAATGTCTTTCGAACTTTCACAATGTATGCTTAAACGACCTTGTCAAAATCTGCTCAAACTTCCGGATCGAATTTTGAAAAATAAATAAATTTTTCTCTGCAAGAAAATTTTGCTGACAACCACACATCTATTAAATGTGTCTAAACAAGTTTCATCACTTTGTGGCAAACGGTAGGGCAAGCCACCTTACAGCTTTATGCTTATCAGAAGCGATATCAGTTTTATTAAGTATGAAAGTTCTTCGTTTCCTTAAAAATTGAACTCGCGTGTTCGTTATTTCTAAAATCAAAGTTGCTCTTTGATGGCGTTAAGATGTCTACCAAACGCAGAAGAGTGGTTCTTTCGTTGAGTGACGAAGTGAGCACTGTGAACAGGTTAAAGAAAGGTGAATCTGGTAAAAGGGTTAGCGGAGAGATATGGTGTTGGAACTCCAACAATATCACAGCAATTCTTAATTTTGTTTCTGTTTTGGAGGAGGATTATGGAAGTTCAGCGCAGAAAGAATTTTTTTTAAAAAAAAAAAAAGAAGCAAAAGCAGACGAGAAAGTGGACAATGCCGTTTACATGTGAATTTTACGAAAGCAGTCATTCGGTGAGCCCTTTTCATGTTCTGTGTTTTTTTAAAAAGCTGTAGATTTAACGAAAAACTCGGTGGTAAGCAAGAATTTAAGGCAAGTTCTGGATGGTCAAAGAATTTTTAAGTTATGGCACGAAATTCACGGCGAAAAACTTCCATCTGATTTTGCAGAGGGCTGATAATTTTGTAAAAAATAAAAAAAAAGCTAGAAACATTAATTAATGAAGAAAACCATAATACTGACTTCATGTATAATGCAGATGAAACAGGAGTTAACTGGTAAACTCTCCCAAAGGAATCCCTGGCATTACGGAGAGAGAGGCAACTGTTCCAGATTACAAAATTTCTAAAAAGAGAGAGAGAATGATGATATTGTTGTGGCTAATCCCAGTGCAAATCACAAGCTGTCTTTGATACTCAATGGAGAATCAGAAAAACCTCGGGTATTCAAGAATGTGAAAAATTTACCTGTTGTTTACAACAATCAGGAAAAAAAGCGTGGATGAACGTTCAAATGTTTTGACAAAACCTTAATTTCTGAGATTATGAAATTCCAAAATAAAATTGGGAAAATTGAAAATGTTTCGCTCCTTCTGGACACTGCGTTGTCTCATTTCTCAGCTGAACTTCTGGAACGTTCTCCAGCCAAACATTACTTCTGTACTACAACCAGTGGATCATGGATTTATTGAAACACTTAAAACATCTATATAATTAAAAAAAAACTAGAATTTTATTGGCCAACGTCGAAGAACTAGGCATTACAGGGTTTTTAAAAAATTTTGATCTTAAAGAATACTGTTAAATGGTTGCTGATTCGTGGAATGCCTTTAAAAATTATACATTCCAGAAGGGTTGGAACAATTTTTTTAAAAAAATTACATCCGAAGAGTAGACAAGAGACGAAGAAATTGTCACTGGCATATACGAGTAGAACTAAAAGAAATTTCTGGATGGTCGAATTGTGATTTAGATTTCAGAGAGAGTGGACGAACTATGACGCTGATGACCCTAGATAGCAGATCTTAACAAGAGAGGAAGGAGATCGTAGGAGTTGTACTAGAAGAAGAGCAAGAAGCTCATAAAGAAAATAAGGAAGATGATAAAATTTGAGGGGCCGTCACATGCAGAGGCTTTCAAATGCCTGGACACTGTATTGACATGGTTGGAGGGGGCAGGAAGAGTGTTCAGATGCCTTGTTTGAAAAGATTGCATCATTTAGCTGCAAAAAAGGAGTTTTCCTTAAAGCAGCTATCACTCAGTTCTTATCTTAAATAAATTACAGTAGTGCACATATGTAGTCAGTTGTTTAAAGAGTGTACATTACGAAAGTAAATAGAGTAATTTATTACTTATGCTTAAAATTATTATTTTATTTGTACCAATTGTATTAATAAAATTGCAAAATATATGTTCAAGATATATGTACTGTAGGTACCTACCATATTGTATTGATTGAAGCATTATGATTTCATAAAATAATGTCAAATTATCCGTATTTTCGATTATCAAGACTATTTTTGGTTCCAATTAGTCTTGATAATCGGCACTTTACTGTATATGCTTAGACAATGATCTTCAGAATCTGCTCAATCCTAGTGTATACCCAAGCAGTGTTCGTTAAAAAACCTGCTCAGACCTAATATTGCTCAATAGATTTCAACTAAAAATTGAAAACTGGTGAAAACGTGACAGCTCACATTGAAATAGTACTGTTCTGTATTCCATGAGTGTCATTTGTACATATGTTTTAACCCCATTTCTCTGAGTAGTGTAATTTTCTCCTGTTGAGCTTCGAGTAGTTATTTACTATTTATATTTAAAGTGTCATATTTGCTTTCTTGTTTTAGGTGACGCGCAATCGCATACATTTAATAGAACGTTACCATCGCCTACACGATTTTATCTCGCGGACACCGACGCTACCAGGTGCCGGATGTTTCTTTTTGCTGCAATAAAAAAAAAAAAACAGTGTAAAAATTTTTCTCTGCAAATTCCCTATGGCGAAATCTCGGTTTTCTCGTACGATCTACAAGTTATATCAAGATATGGCTAAGAAAGGTGTGGTGTTGATAAAGTTTCGTACTGATTATATCACGAATGATCACGTAAGTTTTGCTTTTGCGTAATAGTTTATGTAATCGCAGTATCACTTAAAAATCCATTGCCATATTTTAAAGTTGTTTCGAAGACTTCAGGATAGGGATTTCAGTTGTAAATTTTTAAAAAAGTGTTCAGAATGCCCCGAACGCGAGTAAATCACAGCCCTATTTTTTGTTTGTATAATGGAATGAATGCTTCAGAAATTCGATTGTTTGAGTTTGGAATGAAAACTAAGATTCGCAAAAATTGTCTTACTCCTGGTTACGTAACTCTATAGAAATTTTTTTTAAAAATATTTTCACGCAATTGTTGCTTATCTCTTAGGAGTTCACTCGATTGACTGACTGTCTGACCAATCTTATTGATGATCCAGCTTGTCTGAACTTACTTTTCTTTTGATTATAAATAAGCAATTTTTTTCACAAGCAACAGAAAATAAAAGTTGCGTTGACAAACAATTTATCCTAGTCGTTTCCAACAGTAAAACATTCATTGTTTATACTTATTTGGCCATGCATGAAATCTCTCTCTCTCTCTCTCTCTCTCTCTCTCTCGCTCTCTCTCCTCTCTCTCTCTCCTCCATCAACCCTCTCTCTCTCTCTCCGCTCTCTCGCCTCTCTCTCTCTCTCTCTCTCTCACTCTCTCTCTCTCTCTCTCTCTCTATCTAAAACTAGACAGAATTTATATATTTATATTGATCTTACGTGCATTAGTCAGTCATATCTGGGCGAAGTACGCTACGACTACCTTTAATTATGTACAGTAAAACGCCAAGGTTTAACAAAACTTTGAATTGTGAATTTTTATTTTTTTTTAAATGAAACAATAATCTTGAAATGTGAAATGATAGTGACCGTACAAAATCATGTTGCTAAAATAGCTTTATCTTTAAAGTAACAACATCCACAAATGCTTTGAAATCTTTTGGTATTGTAAACGAATGTTGTTATTGTCTTTTTAAAGGAAGATTGCGGTGGATGACCAAAACATGTGGTGCCGAGTAAATGTCTTCGGGCAAAAAAAAACAAAAAAAAACATTATATTAAAACATTATTATTTTTAACATCAACTATAACTTTTGAATGCTTAGCATCTATTTATTTTATTTTTTTAATTTCTAAAATTTATTCAAAGGATAAAGTTAATCTAACTTTTTCACCACCAAGCAGTTAGTCGCTGGACATTCCCATAAATTGTTCGATTATTAAGGTTCGTCTCTGCCCTTACATTTGTGATCTCAACAATAAAAAATATCACAGCCCTTGTACGCCTATATATTGCCCATCACCAGTGAGATAAGATATAGTGTGGGCCTGTTCACTAATGAGAAAAGTAAAGACATCATCGTTCGTATCTCATTATCTCGAAATCGATATAATGACGCCATCAACTTGCTCGTGATATCGTGTCACATGACGTCATCATCAGCTATAGCGATACTATTGTCCGAAATAATCCGAGCGGGCACTCTCTCTCTCTCTCTCTCTCTCTCTCTCTTCCTCTCTCTCTCTCTCTCTCTCTCTCTCTCTCTCTCTCTCTCTCTCTCTCTCTCTCATCTCTCTCTCTCTCTCTCTCTTCTTTTGAAAAGATAGAATTAAACAACAACAAAAAAAGGATTATTCTTTTTGAAGAGGAGACGCGGATCCTTGGTCGCTATGGGGTTAACGAAGTGTATGCCAAGTATTGTAAAACAGCGAGCTGGCCTTTAAATCATTCCATTCTTCTTGCATCAAAAAAAAAAAAAAAGATGCGACAAAGAAAAATTCGGCTTTTCTCTCCCATATCTATCAGCTGATGTGGATTCCTGTTAGAATGTCAAGAGCTTATAGCAAAAACACGAGTTTATTTCTTTACGAGGTTGCCACCTTTTGTATAAGTACATTGTATTTTTAGACTCTGCAGCATAATTTTTTGGTGCCCGGCAGACTGCGCTAATTTCTTATAACACAGCTCTCATCATCGTTTTATCTTCCTTCCGCCCATTGTTAAGCCAACAAAGCAAATGCTGCAGACATTAAAATTTAATTCTATGAATAGCCTATCGAAATTTAATTGATAGCTGTGCACAAAATCGATCCCTACGCAGTAAGCATCACCATTTCTTTATGTAAGGTAGCGTTGAGAAAATTGATCGATACTCGTAACCTCGATGGTTTTTTTTTTTTTTTTTTTTTTTTTATCTGACGCGGTATTCACACTTTTGCAACTGCTCTACTGAAAACTCCAGTAGCCTGTGCGCGCGCGCTTGAGCGAGAGCAGGCAAAAATGTGGATGATATTCCAGGCGATCTGAATCCCTCTGCTTGTTTTTGCCCGGAAAATTCCCTGATCACTGGCTGCAGATGCAGCAACGCGGAATTATTGTATCAGTTCCAGGGAATGGTTAATAAAAACCGTGTTTGGTCTGTCACGGATCTGACTGGGCTTTTATTAGATACGCTTATCTTCCTGTATCGCCATAAGAAAGAGGCCGGTGTGTGTGTGTGTGTGTGTGTCTGACCACAGGACAAACTACAATCGGCGGGTTCGTTCCACCTCTCGACTGGCGATAATTGCAGCCCGTTGTCATAATATCGATTAAACACGGTTACCGGAGGCGAGGCACATGAACAATGAATGCGAATAACAGAAATTAAAATACTACAGCGTATACGCGCATGCCCTTCATGAGTAGATCGAGTAATCTGTTTCTTATTGATCAGGCTGGGAATTAGAGCTGATTTGGTTAGGCTCACGTGAAGGCGGCCCCCACCGCTCAGGATCATTTGCTCAAGTCACTGCCTCCGGCGATCTGCAGCCAATTTTTTCCTGCTCACTCAACTTAAAAAGAATCCAGTCGCCATATAATTGGTGAAATTATATTATTGTTATTATTTTTTTTTTAACGGAATAAATGGAAAAATACAAATTTACGCCCTACCCACGAGATCATCCAGCGGGTGGAACACCTATACCAAGTATGGAATGTGTTTTTCAAGCGGTCTTGATAGCGAATTCCTAGCGGAGAAAAGCAGACTAAACGCTGATTGGGTGCACTACAGCGCCATCACTCGACGATTTTAGGAAGTATATCGACTGAAGCTATCAGACCACCAATCTCGGGAAATGGCCACCGTGTAAGGGATTCGAGTTTGTCAGCGGCTCTGCTTCCATCAGGAGTGAGGCAGCTTTTATAAAACTCTTCTTACTATTCTCAGACGTGCAGCCTCCCACGAAACCCTCCCCACCCAAATCCCATTTTATTTTCAAAACTTTTAATTCAAATTTTATTCCAATTAAACGTTGATTGCAGTCACTTAGTTTGACGCCGCATTCACGTGCCTCCACTTTAAGCCCACATCGCATTAATAGAGAATTCTTCTCTTTTTTTTTTGCTGGAGATATTTAAAAAAAAAAACAACAACAACATAACAAACTAACAGACATTTTAAATAGTCACGCAAGAAATTATTCTTATTTTTTGCTTTTATTTTTAGGTAACAAAAGTTTGTTTTCTGTCGACTGTCAACAAAACTTGAGGTAGTCCGCGTTTAATTCCAGATATAGATATGCCTTGCTCTGTTAACCTCATTCTTGGCAGCACTTGCTCCCGACTCGCTGACGACCGGTCAGAACCGCGCTTCCGGTATAACTTAACTCGAAGCCACCTTAACTACTCCCTTCAATACGTTAAACATCTGTCCTACTTTTAAATTACATTGATGGGTTATAAAGATAAAAGCTTTATCAAAACTCTAATCGAAACTCTTCGGCGGTTTGAGGCTTTTACCTCAGCTTTACTCAAAGCTACGCTAACTTATTCAAAACGATTTGCCTATGGCAAAAATATACACAAAGAAAAAACAATTCTGGGACATGAGACTGGTCGAAACTGCACTAATCTTTAAAGAACTTAGGAAGTGAATCATGTACACTGCTACTAGGCAGCCGAATGAATCTCCTATAAGGGTGATGAAAGTACGATTCTCAAATGCCAATATTTAACCAGTTTAAGATTGTAAATAAAAAGGAACGTTGTTCTTCAGGAAAGCTTTTTATTTGTAAAGAAAAACAAATTTTATTACGTAGTGGCGTCAGGAATTATGGAAACAAATTAGAACGCTGACCATTATCAGTTTGCTTTCATAACAGAAAAGAAAATGTGTAAATTTTGATTTAAATTGAAATGAAATATAACGCACTAAACACAAAAGACACTAGAATTGGAAGAATAGAAAGACAAAAACTTATATTTTGTATTCATCTTTTTTCATTGATGTGGTCGTCTACTCGGCATGGCATACTGTCGAACAGCATCTTGATGAAATATTCGCGAACTGTTCCAATTTTATTTCCAACATTGGATCTTCTAACACTTTTTGGATTCACATAGTCTCTCACATGGTATTTACGCCAGGATTCTGCGATAGCCAAACCACTCGTCTAAGCGTTTCGTGGGTGTTCTTAGATTCCATGAAAGTAGTATCAAGTTTTCTCGTATGTTCTGAGACTACTGTCTTCTGAAACAAAATAAAAATCAGCTCGACTACTATCATATTCCCTCTCAGTGATGTCGTTTTTTTCCTTCCACTTCTCTTCTGTTGAGACCCGAATCCTTCAGGACTTTCTTCATTAGCGGATTGTTCTTGGCTAGTCTTTTGTCTCTCGTACTTTTTTTTTTTTTATTTCATGTGTCCTCCCCCCCCCCCACTCGCTTTCTTTTCGGTGTTTCAATCTCCGACGGTCTTTCTTTCTTCTAACAATGTCATCTTACTGATATTACAGACACAGGTCATGTGACCTGAGGTGTTATGCAGGGCGATAGATCGACTGTAAACTGGCATCAGGCGGGGTCGAAGTTGCTACTGTGTAAACGTCACCACAGAACTGGTGACGTCGACCACAGTCCCGCTCTCCGGTGACCGGAGGAATGGCGCCGCGAAAATGAATGGTCATTGGCGTCTACATCCGCCAGTACTTTTTCGAAAGAGAGATGGACTCGAGTATTCGGGAAGCGCATCGGAAACATTTTATCTTACATTATCACTCATCAGTTCTTCATTTGTTGGTTTTCTTTTGCGCAACTGTCATCGCTGCAGACAAGAAATTGATGGCGCGAAGTTTATAATGACTCTTCCGGTTGTCCGAAACCCTCAGATGAGATTATAAGACCGATTATCGCGGTCACTTCATCATTTTAGTGGTACCAGGGTCTGCACCTCAGAATGAAAGTGCCGGTTTACAAAGGTCTACAAAACGCCATTTGGTTTCGTAGGCTAGACACTGCTCTCGGCGCCTCCATATTGAGCAGGAATTATTCTTAACAGTGCCTACACGACTTTTGTTTTGACCTCGATTCACGATGGCAAGCAATATTTGGTGAGGTCTATTTGAAGCTCCTCAAGACGATGTACCAGCTGAGTACAGTCCCCTTGGCCACACACATACACAGCACCCACTATGCCAATCGTCATTTGAATTGTATTTTTCTCTTTGTGCTGTTCGTACAAATCGTCACAGCTTTCCCCTCATTAACATGTTTTAACGATATAATTTGGCTAAGTGATAAATTGTTGTTTGCAACCTCTAATTACTCTGCTTGTTTCTTCAGAAGTAGAATTAAGTTTATGATGTCAAATTCCAATCGCTCTAGATTTTTCCTACCATACCATGCATACATTAATTTATTTTTGTTCAAGATTTGGTGCATCCTGTACTCTGTAATCAGCAAGCTATGGCCACAACCTGCATCAGCGTAACAAATTAAATAAATAATCAAATACATTATGTATATTTATAAGTAAAACACTTTTCTCAGTTGTTAACAATGATTATGTTGATCGAAATCTCTCTCTCTCTCTCATATGTTGTGTGGTGTGTGTTGTGTGTGTCTGTACTGACATCATCACATCAGCATCCTCTCTCTCCTCGATGATCTCTTTCTCTCGCTCTCTTCTCGCAAGTATCTCTCTTCCTCTCTCCTCTCTTCTCTCGTCTCTCTCAATGTGTGGTGTGTCTCTGTACTGACATCATCATCATCTCTCTCTACACCTCTCTCTCATCGTCTGCTCTCTCCTCTCCTCTCGTCTCGATCAGCCCTCTCTCTCTCCTCATCTCTCTCACTCGCTCTCTCTCGTCTCTCTCTCTCTCTCTCTCCTCTCCCTCCCCTCTCTGATCTCTCCTCTCGCTCTCTCTCTCTCGTGTGTGTGTCTCTGTACTGACATCATCATCAATCTCTCTCTCTCTCTCTCTCTCTCATCTCTCTCTCGCCTCTCTCTCTCTCTCTCTCCTCTCTCATCTCCTCTATCTCTCCTCTCCTCTCCTCTCTCCTCCTCGCTCCTCTCTCTCATCTCTTCTCTCATCATGTGTGGGTGGTGTGTGAAAAGAATTTACTGATGCAAAATTCTGATGGATAAATGGAGACGTTGGCATGATTTAAAAAGTTAACAGAAGGGAGTAGTAAACAGTGAGTCCGTGTACGTACTCCTGCCCTGAAACCGAAAGTATCTGGATCATTGTAAATTGTAAACAAGCCACGAGGAGGCGTTACGACAATGAAGCCTAAATACCCGGCGTAAAGAGAGCAGAAAGGCTCATAACATTCGGCCATTGCTTATACAACGTGGGCGGCGTGCAGCGGGTAAACAGTAGATAATTTCCTGTGCACTGGTGTCATGAGATGGAAATGATCTCGGAGATCGGAGAGTTCACCATCCGGACTTGCAGGCGAACGATAAAAATTAATGAAAACTCCACAAAGGGATGCATAAAGATGAAGATGGGAAAAGCAGTTCTTTCGGAGGAAAGAAATTCTTGGGATGACTGACAGTATGAGATGTTTATGACAAACTGAATTCATGGGTGAGTTTAATGGCTCGATAGTAATTCGGCTTCGGAGATGTTTTTAACGGGATAATGGCGCATATTAAAAAAAAAAGAAGAAAAAACTACTCTCTAATGGTTATATTTTATGCGCAGCCGTCACGGGTTTTGTGTGAGTGTTCTTTTGGTACAGGCTGACTAAGCCATTCTTTCATGTTCCAAACACAAAAAAAAAAAAGAAGCCGAAAAAGGAAATGGTTTTGTGATAAAACTGTCGGATGCCTTTCCCATGGGATCCAACTCTTCGTTCAGAGCGGCCATAGCGTCAGTTGGGTCGCTGAAGTTTCTGCAGATCAAAAACTGGAAGAAAAAAAAGGTAATTTAAATGACGAGGACAGTAAAGATTCTTGACTTCTCACCATACGTGTGAATCTACGTAGTGAACTTGATAAGAACTTTTTTCTGCGAACCTGACCCCAATAATTTCCCTCGGATCTACCTGGCAGCGTTTCTGCTGCTGTTGAGTTCTGTCCCAGGTGTCTTGACGGGACAAAATACGTACACGGACGCGACCGACTTCATCCGAACTTAGCCCATGCAGCCATGAACTTTAGGGCGGGCGGGGGTAATCGTTACTAGGAATTCTCTGAGTAGATGTAGAAGGATACTGCAGAACCCTGGAGAAGCTCACAAAGATGGCACTGTTCAGGGAAAGCGAGGTGAGCAAGGGAATGCGGTTTATCCAGTCTTGTCCGATGTCAGACCATGCGTTCTTTCTTCTTCTTTTTTTTTTTTTGGATTAACCGGCCGTCGACGCTTGTCCTGTTTCTGCCCTCCGCGCTAAAATTTCACTCCGCCTTTGATGCTTTGCACGGTATAGGCGGTAGTGGTGGCGGTGCACTGCTGGACTCATAGTTACCGCGTGTTGTTTTGAGTTATCATCGTTTCCATGCGCGATTAGTCTTGCTTCTTCACTCTTAACCAAAAACGTCCCTCATTTCCTTTTTTAAAGGCACATCAACACCTGACAATCAAACTGCAAGTAAGGACGTTTTTTCGTGGCAACTTTTACCTGGTGCGTTGACTTCAAGATGGTGTTTCGTAGCTTTTAGCATCCTGTGGACGACGCTAGAGCTGCGAGCGTCATGGCTGCGCATGACGGTCTGCGTGTGGAATCACGTCACGAGCCTCTCCACTCCCGCCTGAAGAATTAATGACAAACGCTGTTTCTTAATATGCAATAACAGTTTGCCGTTGAGTGTGTTAACTATTAAAACCAAAACCAGAAATAGCAGGGTTGCTCTGAAAACTACGCCAACATGTTCAAGGAATGATTCTTCTTCTTCTTTTTAATTTTCTTTCATTTTTTTATAAGAAAAAATTCAAATATGCGAACGCGTTGTTGTTGTTCGTTGTTGCGTTGTTGTTGTTGTTGTTGTTGTTGTTGTTGTTCTCAGAATGAAGAATGGAAGATCACGTGAACTGACACACACACACACACCCACCCCAACCAACCAACCAAGCAAAGGTTTGGTGCACCTCCCCATTACGATCTCTTCTCGCTCTTACCTCTCGCTGCGTCGGTTTCCTTCTACATCTAAAATCGAAGAACTGTATAGGAACTTCGGGAATTGGGTGGCACTTTGGTGTTGGCCCTACCTTCTGGCGCCACGCCAGAATCCCGGCCGTCGTCGAGACCTTCTGTCGACATCGCGTCTCTATATTTCATAAAATGCTCATTAATTTCTGGATCGTCAAGAACAATCTTTGTAAAAATCAATAAGAGATTTTTCTTAAAAAAAAAAAAGGAAAAAAAATTCATTTATTTATTTTAAAATTTTAAATATCTGTTATATGCAGTTCTGGGCGCCAAACTAAATTGGTTTCCAAGGTGAAAGAAAACTTTATGATATTCTTTAAAAATTTGTATAAAGTTTTTAGAAACTTTTTTTTCTATTTCCAAAGAACTAACCCAACTCACCAAACACTGGCGGACTTCGGAGATCGCGACCTGATAACTTATAGCGATTACTTTATCCTAAAGTACTGTAGGGTTGTTGTTTCCCCTATTGACGGCCTCAGGGTCCGAAGCCTTTATTTTTTAATAACTACAGATGATTTCAATGCAGGTTTTGGATTTTTTGATGATCATCATAACAAGTGTTTTAAAAAGAAAAGGTTAAATAATAATAATAATAATAATAATAGATCAACGGGAAAACAAAACAGTTATTAAATTATAATCTGTTGCTGAAAAATTTGGATGCTGAAATTAAATGGGATTTCCTTTACATTTTATTCTACGTAAATAAAAAGAAATTATAGAGCGAATAGATTTTTAGTGATTAGGATTCATGCTTCTCGGTTCATAGACCTGCCTTCCAGATGATATTGTACACTGGTTGGCGGGAGGGGCTTTACTCCCCCCCCCCCCTGTTCCGTTTTGTCTTTCGGCATGTTAAAAGCAATATTTGTCTTCTGAGACAGAGGAACCGGAATCTTACAAAGGCGAGTCGATCAGGCGTCTCGAGGTCTGTAGTGTTTAAACAGCTAAACGAAGATGAGTAGACATCTCCTGTCGTTTTTATTTCCGAAAGATTTACGACCTCGGACAAAAGTCAATATGGCCATTACCGGTCCGCCAGGCAGCCTTAAGGCGACCACGACAGAAAGAAGACTCAGCGAAGAGTCATTGTCCACCGGTGACATTTGGAATTTAATGCAACAGCAGCAAACACCATTTTGTCCAGGCAAACAAACGGATGCTTTGGACAACCGAAAGCTGTCTGTTCTCTGACTAAGATCTTTCCTTCTATGTGCGTTATGATTCTTTTCCCTGGTAATTAAAAAAAAAAAAATGAAACTAGAAAATTATAAAGGGGAGAACTGTATTCAGATCCAATTCCATTAATTTCTAAAAATCCAACTTCATCAGACGTTGATATGTACACCTTCTCACTTTCCCAAATATTGACATCAAAAAGAAAAAGTTGTTCAGCCTATTCCTGGAATGGGCCGTGTATAATTGTCACTCTTTGAGGGATTAACATCTATGCAGGACCCAATCAGGACGAGCAAAAGATAATAAGGCGTGAGGGCTTCCGTGAGAGACGAGTTTGAATTGCCAAACTTCCATTAAGACTGCCCTGCTGCATGCATGGTAAACTTTATACTGATCTTTGTATTTATTATGCTGAGAATAAAATCTTAATATATTTTTATTTTTCATACTAACAACTTTAAAGGGAAAAATTATCGAATTAGGGATTGTGTTGTTTTCACTTTCAGAAACAAATTAAATACATAGTATGAAACGTTTTCATTATTTCACTTGGAGACACTCTCTTCTACGTTTGCTAGTGATGCGCACTTACGCAAAGAACAAAGCTGCTCAGAAATGTACTCGGGTACAACTGAATGTGGAGCACTGAGTCACTGAAAACATCAAATGCCTTGAAAATCATCGATCTTATAGAAAAGAAAAAAAAAACTGACCGCAGCCTATCATTTAGTGTAATTGTTATTAAATCAATTCTATATCAAACGGCATTGGTTAAGACCGCAGAAGTATCAAGAAAACGTTTAGCCCTTTCGTGTTACAGACATAAAGGAGGGGGAAATGTAGTAAAACAAAATTTAGAAAAACAATCCTATCGTAGAAAGTACTACAGAATTACCATAAATAAAATGTTTGTATTTTCACCCTTGTTCGAATTTTACCTCGTCATTAGAAGAGACAAAATCAGCAGGTAAACCAAGAATTGCTCCTTAATACAGATTTTTCTTGTTGGAAACTTCGATTAAAAATGAAGACAAATCTTAAGCTCTGTCAAACGTTAGGGGGGGCCCATCATTAAATAAAAGAGAGGAAAGGCTGCCTGTGGAGTCCTGTAGGGAAAGATTCGTGCACGACCACGACAAGGTGCGACCTGAAAGAGTATCTGCTTCGACAGGTGAGTGAACCGAATCCACTCTCTAGGTTTTTCTTTCTTTTAAAGAACCACATACAGTGTATTCAAAAACCGCGTGTTGAAGACAACTGATAAATATAACAGTCGACACTAAAGGAACATTCGCTGAATGAAAACCTGCATATAAGGTATATTTTCAATGAGATGAAAACAGCGTAAGGGTAGGAATACATTTTCCAAGTTATCATTTCCAGAATGGACACAAATAGTTCAAGGGAACCGTGCTTAAATTACATAATATACAGTAGATGGATTAATTGGTAGGGGACTAAATGAGAATCATAAAAGAAAATTTACCGATTTTAACCGAAACTTTTCGCAATATCACTAAAACGCTAACTGTGCATTTTATATCAAATGAATAAATATTTTTCTTTTCCTTGATGATATGCAGTGAAAATTAGTTTAGTTAATTTTGGTAAATAAGGAGTGTGAGCCGAGCCAGCTGATGTTCGGATGGAAAACGTCTTGCCGAACGTTGATTTCTCCTTATGGTAGGCCGGGTATCCATGCTGACAGTTCGACTGAGTGGCTCGCGCATCCCTACTGCATTCTCTCTCTCTCTCTCCTCCTTCACATTCCATTCGTTGAATACGTTGTTGATAAGACCCAGATTCTTCGATATCGCGGAATTGCTGATACTTTTCGTGGTAACAACGGACTTGTATGGAATACTAGCTACAACATATCGCGCTTTCTAGAAACAAAAACTTTTGGTGTTTTTTTTTTTTGTTTGCTGATAGACGGGTTCAAAAACTAATTAAATCAAATAAAATATGTGAAAAAAATATATTCATTTTGATGTGAAACTCGCACAAAATAATAAAGAAGTGCTGTAATTTTACAGTTTATGTTACTGTACCTCTTGATTAGGCTTTTGGCAAAACATCTTGAACATAGCTAAGACCAACGGATCGTTGAAATAATAACAGCATTCCATCTAAATTTGACATAGTCATTCGTAATTCTTTGTTATGTACGTGTTTCAATACTGCATTGTATCATTGTTGAAACATGTACATAGCAAAGAATTACGAATGACTAACGTCTGTAAAAAAAAGAAAAGACGTTGCTGTTTTCAAAACTGTCAATTTATACACACTTTAGAGGCATAAATCGCCAACATCACCCTAAAAATATGCATGTAAAGCTACCTCTCAAATCTTAGGGAAAACATCTTATTTTTATTTTAATTAATTTTTTAAAGATTAAATTATATACATAAGCAGTTAATACATAGTGGTAATGTCGACACCAGCTCAGATTGGCATTAACTGGCCAACCCAGTAACTCCAAAACTTTTCCTAACATTAAACATCTTTTTAAAACTATGTAAAGGCTCCAGTAAAAGCAAGGAACAGATAAGAGTACTGCGGAACACGCCGTCGCCATCACTGTCACAGGGTTTCTTGAATATTTAACGTTTTGAGGATGGAATAAGCATCAATAATTCCATTCAATGTGACAATGCCCTTGCTTATTTTTTATTCATTAATAGAATGCCACGAATCTGGAAAAACTGTAGGACAAATTAAGACGACGGGGATTATTTTGATAAATCAAATAGGTAAGTAAAAATAAACAGTTAATATTGCTGTTCATGGGTGCAATTAGATTAATTATTCGTGTCATAAGCACCGCCCGGTTTTCCATGACCGAATTTCTCGAATAACTGCTGTTTAGTGATCTAATGTGACAGGGTTGCCGATATTTTGGAAAGCAATGAATTTACGTTCTATAATTCCACAGCATTTTTTAAAAAGGTATGGAGAACAGTATCCTTGTAAGGCATATGGAGTTAGATGCATCGTCAGTGTTTTAGAATTACAGTATCACTTAATGTCCTGAAAGGCAGCTTCCACTCGTTCTGTGAGTGATTTCAGCGAACGGCCTCGTCGAATCTGTGACAATGGTAATTCTCTATAAGTCTGCGTGCGAAGAGGATTCTCTCCTTGACACCAAGTCCGCCGATTTGATCACAAAAACGTTCTGCCATGGGCGTAACAGGAGGCCAAGCAAGTTTCCCTATCGCAGTCTTTCAGAGTTGAACCATTGCGCCACACGATTAGGGGGGGGCTGACGTTCTTGGCCGTGAAATATGTTCTAGTAGCAAAGAGGTGGATCGCCAGTATGAAAAACAGCGACAGGCTCAAGAACGTTCTCCAGTAGTGTTGACTAAACTCTCCACCACTGGTACTAATCGTTGGTTCCAGCCTTGTACGTTTGACGGGAAGAAGGACGACGTAAGGAAGCTAATTATGTTAGTTTATATCGCTTATCGCATGTACAAATCACACTATGACACTTTATTTTCCCAAAGCCAACTCCTTGAATAAGAAGAGTGAAAATGTCCTAAACGCACAAGGCGTGTTTGAGAGTACGAGCAACACAGGGAAAGCTTCAGAATGACTATACTTCATGGCTGCAGGGTCTGACCTTTGCTTGCTATGAAGAAAGATCTGGTAAAAATCTCCAGTTCATATACTATTAAAATTAAATACAACCTATACATTTTTTAATGCTATGAATATGCTTCTTTATCATACTTTTGAGTGGTACTGTATATGTTTTAATAATAATAATAATAATAATAATAATAATAATAATAATAATAATAAAATATTTATCATTAAACATTTCCATGAAGAAAACAGTAAGCGTTTGTGGCAGAAGAGACGGACGTTAGGAATACTAGCGAATCTTGCTATTATATCGTTCAAATTCATGTCTCCAAATAATGACAAAATGTTTCCCACGTTCGTGAACGTGTAGGCCTATGAAAATGGCTGCAACACGAATGCGGATCTCGCATTTCCGAGAACTCTCACGATCGCTGGACAGACGAAAAGATAGATGAACCCATATAAAATGCAGCTTGTTCTAGTTATTCTTTTATAATTAGCAACCGGGAGAGTAAACCCTTGTTATAATCCAAAAAAACGAAACGTGAGAGTGAATCATCTATCTTTAAGAAAAACAGGCCGCCATCTTAAACAATCGAAGCCCAATTGTCTTTTTAATGCAGCTTCATTCATCAAATCCAGATATAATGCTTCCATTTAGCTACTAAAACCATCAAAGAAACAACGGAGATTACCTCTACCTGATCTTATTCCGGAAGCTTCTCACATCTGTGAGATTCTAGTCGTCTGAACAAAATGACGACGACAAATGGCAGTCTCCTACATCCGGGCATCTGCTTTTACGAATCATCGATGAATTTCCTTCAGGCGGGAACGTATGTAGTTGAGTTACCACTGTTTATAGGGTTTCTGAACACCCAGATTATAGTCTATTTAATTTTTCTTTTGTTTTAGTGTGAGCAGTAAGAGATGGTGCTGATTCAAACGCAGTGAAGCAATGGCCCCTGAGGGGTTTTTTTCATTACGTCCTTTGTAAACACGGAAAGAAAAAGGAACCAAAATGTACGTTAAAGATAAACAGGCCAACCATGCACAGACCAGTTGTTTGTTAAGTTCGACGTATTTAAGAGAATATTATTTGCTTCAGCTATTGTCGTTTTCCAGAGCTGAAGAAGCGCCAGAAACAGCATCACCTACGTTTAGGAAAATAGCAACAATAACCAAGAGGAAAAAAGAAGAAAAACGTATGGCGCTGGGCCAAAGCAGTTTGTCAGATTGGCGCACCGGAAGGAAAATGTATGCTACATAATTCACGCGTTAGCATGGAAACAGAATTTGGAAAGAAACGAGTGTCTTGATTATCAATTTTATGATTACCGTTACCTTCATTATCGTGGTATATATATATATACAAGAATTTTTAAATAATGTATTTCTGTTTGGTCAGTGGACGGTAAAACATTGCCCATAATTCAGTTAAATAATTATAATGATCAATTCGGCAGAGTGGATCGTCGTATATTTAAAATTCTTTCTGTCTGTCTGGGATCATGACACAGAAGCAGAGTTTACGGGTTTAAAATGATTGTTCTTATGAATCATACTGAGACCTGTTTCTCAACATTTTATTTACCAAGTCAACGAACGTAGTTAAGCAGCAGTGGTGTGTGTGTCCTCCTCACCGAATAGCTGCTATTCTTTCCAAAACAAATCTATTCAGGAAATGATGAATTGAACGAATTTCTTTACTGATGGTGAATGTCTTGTTCGAAAACGTCCGTCTTTTAACTCGAGCGATTTAAAGGGAGTGCGTGGATAATAGGGGTGATGACGTTTGCGATAAGATTAAAGTAAGAAAAGAAAGGGATTTACTCGCTAATGTTCACCAAACATTTCTAAATAATACAACGGCTATCCGGTCGGTGCGAAACTTTATCTTTTTTTCTTTACTGATGTAAACTATCTAATTTAAAGCATAAAGAGTAGAACTTGGATTTATTTTAGATTATCTGGTTACACATGGGAAGGAAGAGAAAAAAAAGTGGGACAAAAAACTTCAAAATAGCATGTCTAAGTTAATCATAAAAGAAAAAGACACAAATAAATGACTGATTTGTTTCAGACCCCGCATAGATATAGAGAAATAGGAAGTTAGAGGAGGTAGGCAGTTTTATTATCTGTATTTCTGATTATGAATTTAACGATTTTCCTTAAACATTCGACATATCCTTTTGAAATACGACTTGCATGAACTTTAAAGAGGTTTTTGTTTTGGTTGTTGACTGGTCGGCTTTAAAAATCTGTTCGAATGGTTAGGCTCGTGGTGTTTTTCTCAAAACGCCTTTCGTTATTACTGAAAGAACGGGTCTGTCTGGGTGGGAATGCTTACCCTGACATTATAGACCCCGGTCAAGATCGCTGCTTCTAGAGCAAAACACCAATGCATAATTTATTCCATTCAGTTGTGATTCTATATTTCCCAATATCAAGGACGTGCTAAAACTTTAGCTCGTTTATAGTTAATATCCCCTTGTGTTTTAAACTCTCGATTAGTCGAAAGAATTTGACACTCCGGCGGCTCAAAATTCTTAGATGCTTTTGAAAAAATTTTTTTTAACTTTTAAAAACCTCCATTAATTTTTTTTTTTTTTCTCGATTATTTCGGTCGGCCAAATACGCAAGCGGACGTCTGATAGGATATGGCATAACGTCGTCGTCCTATCATGTGACATGATACGTCACTGCAATTAGTGCTTTTGTGCTAACATAAAAGGGCAGCAACAGTTTTTGATGAAAACATGGCGGCGTCTAGATTTTGAGAATTTGAGCCTGTCAATAAATTTCTAAAAAAACAAACTAAATATGAACATCATGAAATTCTGTTTAATATGAAGCCTGACACCCACCCTCTTTCTCACAACTTTGTTTCGTTTACATTTTCTACTTAATTTACCGGGATTGCTTTGTCGAATGCTGCACATCGCAAGGTGCGCCAACTAGACTACGATTACTTTTAATTCATATTTTTTTAATTATCAGCAACATTACTTAATTTCCTACATCTGCTTTTCGTTTGTTGTAAATATCGTGGCTATCTTTATTAGTCTTGATTGCATCTGACCTCCTTCCGGCAGAATATTGGTTTTAATGGGCGAAGTCGCAATCGCTGGCATTCTGAACGGGGAACCGCGGTTGATGAGCGGGCCTATGGCTCACCCGCAGTCCAGCCGCGACTGCTGGCCCGTCTTCTTCAGGCTCCGTTTGTAGAATTTCACTGTAGAGCGGCTAAGTTCCGGCAGCCACGTATTTAATTTGAATAAAAGATTAATTTGACTGCAACTGATACAGCCGCTAGCGATAGTTTCCCGTGTTTCGTTAAATTTCTATAATGAGGTATTTATAATGATCGCTCCTCAACGATGGTGAATTATCTTTTCTCTACAGCTGCGTCCATCTCGAGTTCTCTATACCTACACCGGTCAAAACCGACAGATGCAGCAATCACTTCGTAAATCGCGAGACCCCATTTTTCGAATTCATCCTTAGTTTCTCTCTGATTTAATATTCTGCAGGTCTGGAGCACCGACTGAGTAAATAAAATTCTCCTTGGTTTTGTCACACGCCGCTACATGCAATGAGCACATGATAGCGACGTGAGTGCAACTAATTTGCATTATTGCCGTTAGGGGAAAAAAAAACAACAACAACAGCCACCATGCTCCTCATAAAGATGGTGGCTGTGCGGCGGCGGCCTGAAAAATAAGATTCGAACCCTCTCGATAAATGCAATTAATTCTTGCGAGCGTGTTTCAGGCGCATGTCACAAAAGGTGTCACCAGTCGGTCGTAGTCACAGTAAACAGAACTTTCGCTATGCCACATAAAGGCGGGTTACTGTCGGTAATTTTTTGAAATTTACATTGTTAGCGTGGATGTGTTGCAGAAGATATTTGTGTGCTAGTTTATATCTAAGTAAGAACGGTGCAGCATCACACCGTGTCGAAACGTTACAGCTCCCAGGCAGATAGCAGCCGGTTGTTAGTTGTTCTGGTACGCATGCGCAAAGCACCCGTAGACCCCGACTACTTCTTCTGCTCGGAAACTTTTCATGTGTGTGTTCTTTTTCTGATTAAGTTGATAAAACAGGAGAGAGGGAGAGAGAGAGAGAGTTGGCATCGTACATAACAGTACCATAAGAATACGGCAAGCTAGGCTCCATCAGACGTACGCAAGCCGAGTCGAAATAATACTGCAGTTTCATTGTTTGCTTAGTCTCCTGAGGTCTGTGCGTTTGGTGACCGCGCTCAATTTATGTTCTCCCTGTAGGATCGCGCGGATCGGGCGTCCTTCATCTACTATCAATAGCACTGTGGATTTCTCCGTTGTCGGCCATTTGGGGATCTAAATGTCTTTATATTCCTGTTATTCTGTGCGACACGCGAATAGGCATTGGCATCGTCAGAACGCAACTTAGTTAAATACTATGCAGTTAGCAAAAAAAAACAAAGCTAAACAGTGAGGAAGCTATTTTTTTTAAGGTTTCCAATGCTATTTGCTTTAAGCCAAGTTTCTAGGCCAGTATTATCAACGTGAGTGTGATATTCAAGCAAGATATCTGACTGAATATTGGAGAGAACCCTTTATCAATGTTCAGGAGTTCAATACGAACTTCCCATCTTGTTTCCAAATAAACAGCAGTATCAATAAACCGAGAACTCTGGCAATAGACATGGATATTCCATCTTCAACTCCTGAACTATTGGTAGCCTGCGGCAGATACTCCTGAGTTACTAGTTCAGGAGCTTTAAGAAACACGGTTAATGAAACTCCTTAAATCACTCTATAAATTCTAATAGTTTGCATATACCGCTGAGTTAAATAAAACGTTAGTAAACTAGAATTTTTATTCTCAAGGATGTATTGGATTCACAGGTCGCCTGTGAAGTAGACTAAATATAACTTCTTGTATGGGTGAGTCATAGTTGCGCTTTGTAGTTTTTAAGGTGGTATGATGTAGAGGTTTGTACGTTCATCACGTTTAAAGCTTTTTCAAAAGAGCTCAAAAGCCGGACCAGAGAAAGTGAACAATGTGAATACAATAAACATTTGACTATCATCACTTAGTCTTCATGTACAGGAAGAAATCAAAAGTAACCGGAAGACGTGGTTTCTTTATTATTTGATTTATTGACGACGTCGCAAGAGGCCTTATCGCTTTTTAAAGTATTGCTAACATTGTTTTTTTTTTTTTTTAATTTGCAAAAATTTGTTTTAAGAATACAACTGGTTAACAACGACTACATTGACTGCAAATAATATTTTCCTTTTTTTTTTTTTTTCAAAGTAAATATTTTATATAGGATCGTATATATCTATTTGCACGGCCCAGTTGGTGTTTGCTTCGCGCCGAGTCACCAGGATTAACTCTTGCATCCGCGCTACGACCAATCTTCGAACTCCGGATTTTGAGCTGTCATATGGCGAAATTTAGCGGTGGACCCAGATTCTTCTGTTGTTTGGTAGTCCGGTTCAAAATATTCACCTGCCAATCTAAGTGGGAAAAAACTTTCTTTGTAGATATCTTTCTTTCCTGGCAATTTCCGTACAGATATCTGATATAAAAATAGACAAATAGAAGTGAAACCACAATTGCCCAATTTTGTCATCATGAATCCGTATTTAAGTCATGACAATATAAGTATCGCGAGGAAGCGCATGTCACAGGAATTCATGAGATTTTACTCGAATTTTCAGCCATCTTATACTAATTTCGTTTCGCCCGTCTTGTGTCATGATAAAGACAGCATAATGGTAATGAAAAGGACGAGTTTGTTGTCGGTGTCTGGTCAGAACCACCATTTTGAAGGTAAATATTATTTATTTTGATTATGTTTAAAACAAATTTGTTTTATTCAACATCTATCTTATGTACTAATACCAGAGTTTGCGCCGTCGAATAGATTTACAGTTATATTACTGACAGTTGTACTAAATCAGGAGAAGAGAGAAATATTGGGTGGATACGCCCACATCTAATCAAATCTCGATAAATAGCGCTCGCGCATTGTAACGGTGTTTGTCTGATCTCTTAGTGAAAATTATAAGAATGGCCGAACTCAGCCTTTAGTGCCCAGCACTTGGAAGAGAGCCGATGTAGTTTAAGATGACAAAAACGATTAACTTTTATAATTTCTCTTTTTTTAAAATAAATATTTGGATTCTTTTTTTTTTTTGTTGTAATTTAAAAAAAAAAAATATTACTTAATTTTTTTTGTATTCTAAAAAAGTTATTTACTGTTTTAAATTACTTATGTCATTACTTCCATTCTTTTTAACATTACTCAATGGGAGCACATCTTTGTAAAAGCCAAATCAATTCTATAAAATGCTGCAAATATATATTAGTATCAGCTTCTACATATTCCATTGTTTTCGCAGACTGAACAAATATGATTACTCAGCATGCCTATTTATTGTTAGGCGCGTGCTAGCTTTTGTTTCTTTTTATTTTTTGTGAATTTTATGTTCTCTTTGCTTGTGTTTTTTTTTTTTAATCGTGCGTTATTATACGGTTTCCCAAAAAATAACCATACTAACAATGATGGCGCGACTGCTTCTAGTAGGCCGAAATATCAATCCCGCAGCTGTATTAACTGCATTCGGAAAAATCAGCAAACAATTACACTCGAATTGGAAGCAGCTTTGAAATGGCAGGCTAATCTTTTATTTTTAATTTAACCTGAAAACTGATTTTTATTTATTTATTTTTTTAAAATTTCGTCAAGCAGGTTTGGAAGAGCGATGTTTGAAAAGAAAAAAAAAGAAAGAAGTCTATCATAGTAAACCGAGTTGCAGCATCTACATCAATTCCAAAAAGTCCAGACGATAAGGAAGTCTTCTTTACCACGGTGTGTAATCTCCCCACCATCGACGAGTATCTACCGGCAACATTCGTCTAGATGATGAAGTTTAGCTGCAAAATCTAGTTTCAGTTAGCGGCTGGCATCTTCAGGGTATATCAGTTGCCGATCAGGGAAAACTGCTGCCGCAGTCCGACAATGGAGCTAGATCTGCAGAAATTCATTGATCTCAAAGCACTTTGATATTTCTCTATCATGGAAAGAGGGACAAACCTTGGAGTAAACTGTGCTTCATGCTTCCAACAGTATTCAGTAGATATGGGAGATTTGTGCATTTCTTAAGGACATAAAAAGGAAAATATTGCGGAATATATCAGCGAAAGTTCTGGGATTCATGTCACATCCTGAAAATAAAAAGATATGCGGACGTATGACAGCGAAAAATTCATGGTTGAAATCTTTTCGAAAAAAAGTGATGCCTTACATTTACTAACTACTAACTTATAAAGTTTGCTTTGCTACAAAATTAAACTAACGATAGTGTGCATTTCCGTATTAAAAATACTGTTATTGCAAATTGCACAGAAAAAGTATTCTATTTGTATTCATTTACTTTAACATTTTAGTCGGATATTAAAAACTGTTGATGTGGTTGCCATGGCTTAGTATGCGAATTTGATATCCATTAGCCAGAATATCTTTAAAAGTACAGATTTGTCATTTTAGCTTGTACTCTTTGGCTGGCCTGCTGATGATGCTAATCATATAGTATTCGGTTGTTACAGAAGTTTTGTCAGTTTTTTTACCGCAAAAATGAGACTTCGTATCGTTGCTGAACGTGAAGTTTATTAATCGAAGTAAGTTCCATTACAATCAATACACTTCTGCCAACGAGTTACAAACGCATTTATAAATTTTGAAAAAATCTGGATTTCTGGAGTTGATAAACTGTTGGAAGGCAGTTTCATTTGCTGCTTGGTTGGTGAAGGGTTTCATACGAAGGAAGCTGTCGAGGTGTTTGAAAAGGTGGTAGGTAGTCTGTGGGAGAAAAGTCTGGTGAATAGGCTGGGTGAGGGAGAACTTCGTACCCCAAAGTGTTCAGTTTCTGAAGAGTCACTTTTGCAACATGAGGTCGAGCATCGTCGTGGAGCAAGATTGGGCCTCTTCGATTCACCAATGTCGGCTGTTGTTGGGAGAGTTTCTGATGAACGACGTTTAATTCACGACAATACCTTTCAGAGCTGCGATGGTTTCGCCAGGTTGCAAGAAGTTATAGTGGATGACACCAGTTGCAGTCCACCAGACAGCGACATTCTTTGGGTGGATACTGGGTTTTGGAATGTGGTTAGGCGCCTTGTCTCTGTCGAGCCACTGGGCTGATCGTTTGCGATTGTCGTAAAGGATCCATTTTTCATCACACGTAATGATTCGGCCGAGAAATGGGTTGTTTTTGCTTGTTATGCCAAGCGAAGAGCAGATCTCCAGTCTACGGTTTTGTTGTTGCTCATTCAACTCGCGAGACGCCCACCTGTCAAGCCTTTTCCACCTGGCCGATCGCGTCAAGATTCCGAGAAACAGTCGCAGTGCTTACGTCGAGCTCTCCAGCAATTTCTCGCAGTGTTTTTCTTCGATCGGCTTCAGCCGAGGCTTTCAAGACGGTCGTCATCACAGCCGGGAGGACGTCCGCTACCTTCCTTGTCTTCGAGGCTCACATCTCCTGATCGTTTGCCGTGTCCTCGCCCCACGCCTGCTTCATGTTACGACTTGCTTCTTTTTCTCACCTCGTGGTTTGTCCGGTTTGAACTGGCGAAGCAAAGTGGCACGAAAAACATTTCTGTCCGTTCTTCATTCAGAACCCTGAAACTAATATCCATTTGATGATTTTTTTAAAAAAGTAGGTCTGTCATGATGTGTGCACACGCCTCGAAACGATACAGAACTTATCCACGTACGCCTTCACAAGCATGCAAAGAGTGAACCCCAGATCAACATAACATAAAAACCGACAAAACTTTTTTAACGACCTGATAATAATAATAATAAGGGTTACACTAGTTATAATAGTGGTGTTGGTAGAGATAATAATGATAGCAATGGTAGTAGTCGAAAACAGCGGTAACGGCCGCAGGGTTTGGGTTGGATTTAACAGCAGTACCAGACGATTGGCGGCTACAGCAGGGAACCTTTTGGCGTTAATGGTGCACCGCAGTCCCATATAGCGGTTGATGGGAAAAGGCGGTCAATTTTCCGTTCAAATAATGTTTAAAACATGGAGAATCTTCTCGACTTTTACTTTAACAACTAAGGAAAGTAATGAACATACACACACACACACACGCACAGACACACACACAGACACACACACACTCACACACACACACACTCACAGACACGCACAGACACAAACATACACACACACACACACAGACACACACACACACTCACACACACACACACGCACAGACACACACACAGACACACACACACTCACACACACACACTCACAGACACGCACAGACACACACACACACAGACACACACACACACTCACACACACACACACACTCACAGACACGCACAGACACAAACATACACACACACACACACACACACCCACACTCACAGACACGCACAGACACACAAAACACACACACAGACACACAGACAGACACAGACACACAAACACACACACACACACACACACACACAGACACACAGACACACACACAACACACACACACAGACACACACAGACACAGAGAGACACACCACAGACACACTCACACACACACAACACACACATACACACCACAGACACACACTCACACACAGACACACACACTCACACACAGACACTCCACACAGACACACACACAAACACCACATACACTCACACACAGAGACACACACACAGACACACACACAGACACACTCACACACACACACACAAACACACATACACACACAGACACACAGACACACACTCACACACAGACACTCACACACAGACACACACACAAAAACACAAAAACACAAACACACATACACTCACAGACACACACAGACCACAGAGAGACACACACAGACCACACTCACCACACACACACAAACACACACACACCACCAAGACACACACTCACACACAGACACACACACACACAGACACTCACACACACACACACACACACAAAACACACACACAAACACACATACACTCACACACAGAGACACACACACACAGACACACACAGACACACACAGACACACAGAGAGACACACACAGACACACTCACACACACACACAAAACACACATACACACACACTCACACACACAGACACACACAGACACACACACAAACACACACACAAACACACATACACTCACACACAGAGACACACACACAGACACACACACAGACAACACAAACACACAGACACACACAGACACACAGAGAGACACACACAGACACACTCACACACAACACACGTAGACACACACACTCACACACAGACACACAGACACACACTCACACACAGACACACACACTCACACACAGACACACACACACAGACACACACACAGACACACACACAAAAAACACACATACACTCACACACAGAGACACACACACACAGACACACACACACAGACACACACACAGGGGAAAGCGATCACCGACAAGATTAATTTTTTTTAATTTCATTAAAAAATAAACGGACAGGTGTGACCAGGTATGACGATGATACTGCAACCCAAATCAATTAATTCCATAAAATAAAGACACGAAGATTAAAAATGGGATTAATTTCCATACAGGTGAGAACACGCGGCCAAGTATTTAATGAGATTAAACAGAACCATGGATCAATGAAACCTAAGCACAGCTTGTACTTTGATGGTGATGCCGAATCTATCTTTATGGTAGAATGGCCGCAAAATTTCCGGGTCGAGTTAGTGCGTAAAATGTGAAGCGTTTTAAAGGGAAACCGAAATGTTGTTCCGTCACACTCCCAGGGTTTCCATAGTGTTATAACGTTTGTTTGTTTTTTTTAAAAAAAAAAAAAACACTTCCTAAATAATTACAAGTAACTTTGAGTCGATACAACTTAGGTAAATTTATAAAGTTTTTATCTATTAATAATTTTAGTTTAATTAAATTTAACTAAGATCTAGATGAAATATATTTTGATGAGTGGTAGCATATTTATCCTTTTTTAAATAAAAGAAACAATTTAGAGAGAGAGAGAGAGAGAGAGAGAGAGAGAGAGGAAAGTGTGTGTGTGTGTGTGTGTGTGTAAGGATCAGTCCAAAAAATGTATGAAAGGGGATTACAAGAAATAATTCTTGAAAGCTCATACATTAAAGTACATAAATTGTTTTCAGAAGTTTGTTTCAAATAACAATGGGTTGTGTCAGGATTTTATTATATATATATTACACACTCGAATGTTAACTAGTAGGTGCTTTTGGCATTCCATATTTACTTTGACAGTGTAAAAGAAAACAAATATATGTATTATATATTAATGTGGAGAAACAGAAACACTGTTATTTCTTGATACACTGTACAATGGTCTGGGTCTTTGACTCAATCTACCACAGACGTAAGTGTGAGAAGACAAAAGATGCATACTTGGCAGCCCTTCGGTGACCAGGACCGCGCAGTAGGACTCCCACATAGATGGCCGAGATAAGGAAAATCGATATGTACAGTTGGTTTTTCCTTTTTTCTCGGGGCAACTTGCCAACCCTGCCTCCTACCACGCCTCGAATTGATAGTTACTCTTTCTTCAAGTTCATACACAAGTCGGGGGAGAATTTCTTTAAAACTATATTTTTATTTGTCCACATTACACTGGGTCTTTCCCTGTCTGCCGACTAGATTAATAACACGCGTGTAACACAGTGACTGACCTAAGTCTTTCACATCCTCCAGCTTTTAAGTTGATGTTTTCCACTGATATACAATCCTATTGAAAAATTTTGATATCTAAATGTCTAGGAATTTTAGCTAAATTCTAATTACGATCCGTATTATTTGTAACCGGAAATAGCCAGCAAAAGAGGGGCGTGTGTGTGTTTTTTTGCTGATAACAATAGAATCCCTGATACATTTTAACATCCTTACAGGTCTCCATCTGAACGTCTGACAAACTTGGTGGAGCCACTATTTCTAACCGTACAGCGTATTTCAAACACTTAGTCCAAAAAACAAACAAACTGTGGCAAATCTACGCTGTACTCTGGTAAATCAATATTTTTTCTCTAATAAAGACTGCACTCTTGTACCATATTCGGGATGTGAATGGACCAAGGGTTTATACCACGGAACTCTAGACCTTTGTTATTTTTGTTTGGTGCTCCGGTTAATTACTTCTTGCTTTGCTGTAAATGAAATGTGCTGATCTTCACATTTGAGATTCTGGTCAATAATTGATGGCAGATCCTTTTCTGAAACCACATTTTTCTAATTTACTTCTTTCCCATATAATTATTATACATTTTTATTGCTTGTTTGAACAATTTTGTACTTTTCGGCATTCCCACCACTTAATCGACCAATCTGATAAATTATTTCCATTTATCTTAAACTACTTCAGTATTTTTTTTTTTTTATTTTTCATAGTTAACACTGGCTACATTTTAGCGCCGTCTGCACGTTCTCAGCGGGTGGCCGGTGAGGGCCCGAGTTCGAATCCCGGTCTGAACCTATCCGGTTTGGCGTAGTACCTCCCTCCCTTCGCCACATCTAAGAATGGAGAATTTCTTGGTAGGGCTTTTGTTAGGTAGCGAAAAGTGTTGGCGACACTCGCCGTCTTGAAAAGCCCTGGGCCCCATGTGTTTTTTTTTTACTGTTCTCGACCTGAGGCCACTCGCGCCATTGCTGACAGGGAGCTGGCCGACCTACGCTATCCGTATCGTTCACATAAACCGAAGGAAACAGGTGTGACGTTTGCACCTGCTTTACTGGAAGGGAGATCTTTCTGTAATAATAAATTAAACAAAAACGGGTTTGTTTTTTGTTTGTATTCTTTGGGAAATATTATCAGGCCCAACAGCAACTGTCGCAGTTTAGGTTACTGCAATTTATTCAGAATTATATTTTATGTAATAATTATTGTATTAGTGTTTTCTCCACAAATTTACTCAACTTCTGGTTTATTAAATTTTCTTGTTAAGATAAAACAACTACAATTAGAATAAACTGCTTACGTATATAAGGATGAACCTTTAATGCCCACAGAGGTCTTAACTTGAGTTATATCAGCTCCCTTCCTGCTCGAGTTTTACATAAATGAAAAGATTTAACCATTTGAATACCGCTGGCCGACCTTTGTTTTCTCAAGCTTCTTTATTTTTCCGTTTATAGTCTGATGGTTGTTATGTTGTCGTTGTCTTTTAACGTTTACTAACGGACCCATTTGGAATGTATTTATACCGTTGTTTTTTCATCGGCTGTTGCACCCGAAGATTAACGGGACCCGGAACACCAGCAGGGTCGGCGAGACTGGCCCGACGAAATCCCTGCTTTCATTTTTTTCCCAGATGTTGGAACCTACCCGGCCGATGGGCAAAGAGCGAGAAGAAAGCGTGCCAGGGAGGAGGCACATTCGCCAAACCGAGTCTTCCCTCTGTGGGGAATCAAACCTTCCCCGTAGCGAGGGCACCACTGGGCACGTGAAATGGTTTTACAATCAACCTGCGGTTAATATCGAGAGAGAAAAATGACTCCCATTGTTAATTAGCATCATCGTGTTTCTATGCCAGCGTAAATTTGAAATGTTCGAATTTCTCTTGAAGTGCATTTAGCCAGAACAGGTGAGACCACTGGTCTATAGTGATAAAAATAATAAATAAATAAATAATAATAATAATAAAGATTTGAAATATTTTGATTTGATCTTAAAATTTAATTTCGATTATTTTAATATATTCAGGAGTAGATTTACTATGCTGGGTATAGACTGACGTGGAGTTCATTTGTCTTTTGTTCATTGCAACTTTTGCTTGTTTTTTTGCGCAGGCATTTAATTTGTTTGGGTTATTTTTCTCTCTTTAAATGTAAACCAGGAGATATTTGAAGAAATGGAAAAGCCAAATCTTTTTTTTGTTGTTGCACAGACGAATATAAAATCCAATAGTAGTGTGGATGAGTTTGATAAGATGCTTGTTTGTTGGGTTTTCTTGTTAGACTACAGCTGTTGTCTTTTTTTTCCCCTTTTAAATATAAATTGAAATGAATTTAGAGAAGTTAGCAAAAATGTTTAACATTACGCGTATCTTTTAAAAAATAATTCAGTAAAGTTTTCGAGTCAGCTCTGATTCCAGCGGCTTGGGGGCGAGTTCAGTAATTCGCCATGTTTTGCGTTCGAGGTTCGGTCGTCGCTTGATCCGGTTTTTCTTTTCTCTGTCTCGTTAGTGAAGGGTCTTCTGTGCCGGTCATTCCTGCATACGTTTACTCCGGAAACTCCGATTTCCTCCTGAAGAAGAGTTAATCGTTTGTTTGTGTTTTTTTTTTCGATGACGGCGGTATTCGACGCCGATTAAGACAACAATTCACAATAATATTCGGTCAGTCCTGTACGTATATTAAAAAATAAAGGTAACACACACGAAAAACATACACAGGAACACACACACACACACCTGATTTTTAAATAGTATCGAATTTAATTTTCTATTGATAAATTTAAATTGCTGCAATCCCTTTAACTTTACAGAGAGAATTTTATAAACGGGTTTTACTAATAACGTTATTTCCGTTTCTGTATTTGAAACTTATAACTAGAAAAAGAACCTGTTTACTGTGATTCATCTTTTAGTCTATCAAAGAAATATGTAAATGAGTTCCAACAGAAGTTTGTAAATTAGCTTTGATATAAAGACATGAAAAACAATGGTGGCCTGTGTTCGTATGAATTTTAGCTCTTTTAAGTAATTTGTTTGAAGGCCAACTTTACAATGGGCAGCCGTACTCGTTGGAAGATTCTCCGGGGAGGAAAGCTATTGGTAGGATAGAGGTCGGACAGTCACAGACCCGGGTGGTCAAATGGCTAAATGTGAACAGAACTGAAACTTCTGGGCTATGGAGATATTTCAAAAACCAGTTCAATGTCGCCTACAGGTCACAACCCCAGCAGATGATCGCTGTGTCACTTTAGGTTCAGTAAAACAGAACTTCAATACCAATTCAACTCTTTTTTGTGATCTCTACGCGGCTACGGTAGGCCGGTACCAATCTCAGCAGTACACAGGAGCCGGCATAAAATATGGACGTGTGTGTTATCCTTTTGACCCGTTGCCAAAAACAGGAGTAGTTGAGTTGTTGCCATCAACATGTCGCTTGGAACCACATGATTGGAGCCATGTTCTCTTTACTGGTGAGTCAAGATCTAGTTTTAATGTAACTTACAGCGCCTACTCATCTGGAAGGAACTTGGACAACCAGCCCACAAACGTCATGGAAAGGGAACACTACGGCGGTGGAGGTGTAATGGTCTGGGAAGCAATTTCATTGGTTGACCATACAGATTTACTTGAGTTCTGGAGAGGTACCCTGAATGCAAGAAGCCAGAGCAACGACATTTTGGATCCCTTTGTCAGATCATATGCAGGTGCAATTGGAGATAACTTGATTTTAATGGACAATAACGATCGTCCCATATAGGACGCGTGTAATCGACTAATATCTCCACGACCAAGCCATCAGCCGTATGATATGCCAGCAGGTTCTAGTGGGCCAACTCCTATTGAGAACGTTTGAAATGCTCCAGAAAACGCATTGCTTCCCTCCAATCTCCAATAACCACAAAATTCCCCGACAAGACGATGGATGGCCTTTTATTATTATTGCCCATTGGTCTCATTGATAGATCGATCATAAGCAGCATGTATTGCTATCGGGTGGTGGGAAGGACCACATTCCCCTAATGATTACTCCAAATTCTTTTTTGTTAGAATTCCTTCTTGTTTCTCTCACCGACTCCTAAAACGTGTACATTTCTCTGATAAAATTTGTGCTGAGCATTTGATTAATTAAACTTTCACCATTTTGGAAAAAAAAAAAAAAAAGTTTGTCTGACGCTTAACTTTTCGAAACCAGTGCAAAGCTCAAATCGTAAAAATTGGCTGACAGACGGCGCAGATTCGCGCGTTGCCGCGATCGCGTCACTTGCGGCGGGACAAAAGACGTCTGCTGACTTCGAGCAGACGACAATAAAGAGACGATGGCTGGTTTCCACAAAGTAAAATTTCTACTTCATCCGCACGTTTTACCTTTAAAAAAAAACAAACAAAGCAACACGAACGGGACCAACATCTTATTAGATTTTCCGAAACATTCGTGTAAAGATAGCATGTACGAAACCACCGCTACGTGTCAATAACTTGGTGAAGACCGCAGTCTTATTTCTCCGTGATGCGGTTCTTTTCTTCACCTCCCTTTCATCTGGCTTTTATCGCTTGCAGTCACCGCATCAAGGTCACGTTCGAGGTGCTGCGTGACTTCCGGTAGCTAGAGGCGCCATGTTGACAGCGAACCGGAACTGAATTCAAAAAGATAACTGATGTTTTTTTTTTTTATTTTAATATTAATATAAATAATTCAACTAATTCAAAATCATTCATTGAGCGATTGGATCTATTAAGGCGCTTGAAATAATCGGTATCTATAGGCGGCTTTGTTCTCACTGGAGAGAAACGCGCGCGCACATATGATATACAGGCGCGCATGCGCACGGTCACATATTAATACACAAGGTGAGGAATGCAGATGATCAGCCGTGGGCGCAGAACGTCTCGGTGCTCGCTCGTAAATACTAGGCAGCCCTATTTTCTTGGCGGAAATTACTAGGCGGAGGAGAATGGGTTCCGAACATTAGGTCGGGGCGTATGAATAATATCGGAGCTGGTCCGTTCATTTTCTTGCTGTGAACCGAAAAGAGGCATTTTGCCAGTGCGATCAGGGCGCGAGTGGACGGACTCCGGCTTCTTGCCAGACACAAGCCGCCGTGCGAAAACCCGACCCATCGATATTTGCTGGTGAAGGCCGCTTAGGATGTTTTAACAGTTTAAAATTTTAAAAACCAATACAGTAATGTTTTTTTGTCATATTTAACCGTGTGGCTGTGAAATGTGTTAAACCGCAGTGAGGAGGTTTTGTTCGATGCAGTCCTCCGCGGCACGCTCCGTGAAAGAAGGGACCCCCCCCCACGCCGGTCCGCCGCCGATTAATCGATAGTTCCACAATCTCGGCTCCACCTTCGGAGTAATGACAAAAGTGCACACTTTCCTGAGCCTTTTGCACGTTTCTCAGGTTCTCACACTTTTGGCCGAAACACCCGCCCGCCGACTCGTTTGTGATGCTTGTTATCCGGCGGGACTGAGACAAGGGACTGGTTTCGCACCTGTCATTTTCCTGTGGCTTCTCTCGCGCTGGGCACCTCTTTAGTATTCACCGCGACTCCGTCTATGTCATGGCAACCTGTTTGAACTTTGACTGGTTAATCGAGGGGGCACCGGCCTCCGCATCCGCACGATAATCGATATGGACGTTGGACTGATGCTACTGATCAGCTGGTGGATAAAATGGTAGATAATGACGAGATTTTAAAGAAATAAATAACCTAAACGAACAAGTGCCGCTCTCTTTAGATAATTAATAATGTTTAGTACGAACACTTTAAACTGGGGCAAGTCTTCTGAAGGGCATTTCTACTGTCTGACGCCACCCGGCGGGAGACAGACATCCTTTCCGCGATTTATCCCGAAAAATGGATAAACGTCAGACTTAGTCTCTTCGTTAGCCGCTGGGGGGAGGGGGAGAACTGGTAGGAGATTTTGTCGTATGGGGGCGGCGTTTTGATGTTACAGCGGCAAGCCGCCTGAACCCGTTCGTCGTCAGACCAAACACATGCCGCACCATTCCCTCCAATGCTAATCGGTTTAGCGGAATTATCGAATTATCAGCTTGCTTCATATAGCGTAACCACACTTCGCTGTTTCTGGGCGAAAGCGGCCTATATAACAACTGTCTGGGACTCGCGCGCTCACTGATTTATTGCTGTAGTAATTTTACGATTGCATTTTTGTAATTCGACGGTATTTTGGCACTATTTTTCGGGGGCTTAATTACCCTGTCTACGTCAATGCATATTCCCGTATTAATTGGAAAACCTTAATCATTCCAAGGGAAATAACTAAACACACACACACCCACACACACACACACAATTACTATAAGTATTGGTTTTAAATATCACTGAACGTGTACTGAAACTTTATTTCTCAATTAGAGGCTATGCTAATATTCTTTGCTCTGAATACGGCTACATGCAATCTGTTCCTCCAGAAATGTCATTGCGATTTAAAAGATAAAAAAAAAATCAACGCTGACATATCGTGTCGATGTATCGATGCGTGTCAGTGGTCAGACAGATTAGCAGCGATGGAACGATATTTGCATTTTATATTTGTATATAATTATATCATAGTAAAAGGTTGTTATGTTATGTTGTTGTTACGATGTCATCAAAGTGTTTTTAGATAATCAATATTAATTAGATGATCAATCGTCGGCGTTAACCGGTTTTTAAAAAAAAAAAATTTGCAAGATGAGAGCGGTGTAATATATATACCTGTGCGTGTAAGTTCACATCCTTTTTGTGCCCGCGAGGCAACGATTTCAGACCTATTATAGCAGACAGAATGGAATCTTTAAATACATTACTAAAAATAAACGAATGATAGGTATCATGGGGCGAGTGTAACACGATAGCGAATAGCGGCTCAAAAGCCAAAAGAATTTAAGTCCAATGACGAAAGTTGATGAAAAAGAATAATCTGAAGGCGGGGTTGGAGAGCAGTTAGGGGCAGCATCCATGCCTAATATTAGAAATAGGGTGGGCAACGTATACAATCTGCCTACCCTAAAAAGAATATCGAAATAATTCGTACCTCAAACTGCCACAATAAACACATCGAATCTGTCAATATTTAAGTTCCCCAGTTATTCGTTGTCTTATATTCTTCTTAGACATCATAAATGTGAGTCAAGGTTAAAGCTAAAGAAAGGGAGGACGGATACGGCTAACTAAACAAAATTAAGGGGCCAAGTGCATACACAAAATTAATTTTGATAATATTTCCTTAAATGAAGTTGGTAGAGAATTTGTGAAAAAAAAACGTTGTGGGGGGATTGGGATACAACTTTTTGGAAGACTTTAAATTTGTTATGTACCTATATAAAATATATCAATGTATAATATTTCTTTATCATTACTTTATTACCGCATTCAAATATAAATCTTTAAATATTTTCAATTTTAATTAAATTGTGCATTTTATTAATGATAATCTCTAATCTACATAAATAATGATATTTAAAATGTTTTATAAAAATACTGGAATACAAACAAAAATATTATTCTCGTCTCAGCTGTAAACGAATTGGGTTTCACTGAGCATAAACCTTGATATCCCAAACACTGAAATATTTATGAGTATATACTAACGGTTTATTGAATCCAGCATTATTTTTCTTGTATGACTTAAAACTTGTTTGAACTTTTAAAAGTAATAAATAAAATATGTCAGTATTAAATATACATGTTATAACATGTATATTTAATACTGGCATTTTATTATTTATCTCAAAGCTTCGAACAAGTTTGAAGTCACATGACTACAGAAAGTTCATCAAATGGAAAAAAAATTACTCTCTTTCCTTATTACTCTACATACAGGTATGTTAGCAGACATTCATTAATTAGGGATTTTTTCAAGAAGAAACCTATAAGTTAAACTGGCCTAAACTGGGACAAAAAAGTAAAATTTAAAAGATTGGTTTTGCTTCGGATTTATGTTCTTTTACTTCAGTTATTAATGATCACACATCTAGGCCTCTATCACCAAATCAACACTGGCCAAAAATATCAAAACGAAAGACGATTTGTGGAAACATGGTTGAATTATGACAAAAGTAATGATCTTGCTTTCTGTCATCCATGTAGACAAGTATCAAGCAATGATTGAAAACTGAGAGTAAATCAGAAAAGGCATTTACAAGACATGGTGTCAACAATTGTAAAGAAGCATTAGAAAAATGTTCACAACAAGAAAATTGTAAAACTCATTATTACTTTGTTTAACGATTCCAATCGTTGATGAAGAACGAACACGATTTTGTGAAAATTTGCAGTGAGCATTTAAGAGGAAAACTGATTTCTTCAAAAATGCGCATGAAAATATTCAATAGTTTGAGTACTTAGCTCCACAAGGCCTTGCAATACGCGACTACAACGGAAATTTCTGTAAATCTGTAACAGTTGCTCAGATTGAGGTGCGAAGATAATTCTTATTTCAAAGAGTGGATGGAGCAGAAAATTAATTGGCTTTTATCAGAGACAGAATGAAATATTTGAGCTGATGAGTCTTGAATTTCTTAGTCAGTTGGCTTCAGATGTCAGGACATCCAAGGATTATGTTATTTTTGCTGATGAAACAAACTGTGTCAGATGATCTGGAAGTATGAAAGTATTTATTAAATCAGTGTGTTTCAGAGTACATTTTCACTGCGATCAAAATTTCTTATTGCGTTTTGAATGTAATATCGAAAATTGTAGGGCTCAGTACTATTATAGTGCTAACAATTTTCAAGGAAATTTCAAAGGAATTGGAGCTCGTTTTGAACAAGATGAAATCAAAGCAATATGTGTCATTTGCTAAAAGCATGCACAAAATTTAGCCATTCAAGACACTATTTTTGGAAAGTCTTTTATGTGTGTCTTTAACATTAATACAAGAACTAAAAAAAAATTTTCAAAACGTCTAGCAACAGTTTAAAATCTTGAAAAATTGACTAGATGTCCTCAAACACACATGAAAATTCTGCCCTGTTTGTTCCACAGTTAAATTCAATTCTTTAGAAGCGATACAATTACACAGATCTTTACCTAAGGTACTGGAAATTATGCAGGAGCAGTCATTACTCTTGTCAAATCTAAAACAGTGAGCTTTCAAGAAGAGTTGCAAGAATTCAATTGTTTCATAGCTTTGATGTTCGAAATTACTGATGGGACTAGTGAACCTATCTAGCTTGAAAGAACACTACCTGTCAGAGTGAGTGAAGTAAAAGTTATGTTTCTTCAAGTTCTGTGCACTGTCTCCTTCTTCCACAGCTGTTCCAGTCTCTTTCAGCACATTGAGAAGACTAAGAACATGCTCGTGCAGCACTATACAGTAGCAAAGGCTAAATCACCTTATCTGACATCATATCCAGAAGTTATCAAATTTCATCTTAAAAAAAAAAACGTCTGAATTGTTTTATTTCATGCGGTGATACTAAGAGATGTAGAGAATTTGCTGTATTGGACATATATCAGTATGTGCTTTTCCGAATCACATTGTTGTCCGTGTTGATGCACTTGATTATAAATATTTACAGAAACAGCCCTTTCATATTTCTATAATTAGGTAGATGTTCTTTCTGAAAGTTAAAAGATACTGTTGATTTCATGTGGAAGATTAAAATAAAAATATGATTTGTTAATCTATCTTTGTTTCTCAATATTCAAATGATTTCTATGCGCCTGTCTGAAGAGCAGAGATTTGGCGTCATTAGTACTATCAACACAGTTAAGGCAAGGCTTTAGAACCTATCCAGCAAAGTAACAGAGAGTATTAGGGGGGAAAACTTGTCTTTGGTGAAAAATTTGTTTTTGAAACTCAGTCTGAAAAACTTGAATGAACCGCCACTAACAGATTTATAATTTTACATCAGTGAATTATTTCTGATGGAATACTGCGCATTATTTCAAAATTAATCTGGTTTGATATCTGTTAGTTGAAATCCAAATTCTTTTGTCTACTGGCACCCTAATTATAATCATTTGGGCAGTCAAGAGAGAATAGACTGAAAGCGACTATTATACCGTCGATCCTGTTTTTTCTTCAAATATGTGAATTAGCGGGGGCCCTTAGACTTCGTGTGCGAACGAACGCCTTTGTCTCGCATGCACACACACACACACACGTAATACCAGCAGCTGAGGGACGTCAATGGCATGTTAGAGAGAGTTTTCCAGCCTGGAGTGTTGTGTAACATGATCACAAAATTAAACTGATTTTCTTCGATATGATTATTACAGGTCAGTGCTTCCTCATCAAATCTATTTCTATACTGTTTGTACGAAGTCACGGAAATCAATCCACCTCCGTGGACGATAATACAAGAACCCATCGTGCGAGAATAGTTGTGAAACATCTTCAAGAAGAATATATACAACATCCTCCCCCCAGTGGTCTGCTCGCTTCGCCAACCGAAATCCCATAGAACATATTTGGGATGAGTTCTCTAGCTGCATTGGACAGCACCAGGTACTCCCAGGAACATTCCAGAACTTCATCAGGCTTTGACAGAATAGTGGAATACACTGCCGCAAAACTTTACTCTGCCAGTGTGCATGTTGCACCAGACAAGACGAGGGCCTTTGTCGCATCAATGAGCTCGCTCATTCGAATGTATGTCAACTTAGTAGTGTCGGCGCTGCTCAAAGAATTAGAAGATCCTCTGCCATTTCTGTGATACCAAATACGAAGTATATTAAATGTCACGTGAATACTGTTTTGGTTCTTTATGACGCAGTAAGAAACAGGTATGGATGACTATTTAAAGGTCTGTTGAATGTTACTCACAAAGGTAATAACCTGAGCATGTTAGATTACATTTTAAAGTCAAGTTTTCATAAAGTAGGAGGATTTAAAAAGATGCTGGATGAGCAGATTCAATTTTTCATTGACTGTGATGGATTTTCATTTTTTAAATGTTACGACAGAGACTGCTGTAGGTTGGGGTTTAAGATTCTTCTGAAAACTCCCTTCGGATCTGATATTTATTTACTGGATTATCTTGTAGGGAGTATACATGGCTTAATGGCGAGTAATGAAGAGAGATCAGAAAGAAAGCCAACAGCAAACGATCAAACAGATGCGGTGAACCGAAACACGGATAAGAAATAATAACATTCCATCTGCTCTAGACAATGATGTGGAATTCATTAGCATGGCGGCTCCAAGGCAGCGGACTGGTGAGGAGGATACACGCAGAAAATTACGTAGATCTGCACTTGCACGAACCAGCATACATCGATATACTGCACTGCAAACCGTTCAGTCACCTTATTGGAAGTGAGCTGTTTCCAGTCTCCTATCGATCTCTTCCTGCCTTTGCTTTTAGTGTATAATCTCCCAGGTGATCGTAGCGTAGAATATCTACTGGCGATAGGGAGAATTTAATGTCAATGTAAGACTTGTAACGATGTAAGGTGGAGAGAGGGGGAAGAAATAAGTTTCAAGCCTTGCTGTTTGGAAGCCGACTCATGCGCTTAATACACTTCTGGGGCTCTATTAGTCTCCATGTATCTTGGTGTGGGAAGCAGACAGATATTACTCTTATTGCATAAATTTACATAATGATAATTTATCACAAAGATAAAACGCAACGATAAATATTGCTTTGGCCTTTGGGTTTTCGTCTAAGCCAATAAAATAAATGGCTCTCTATATGGTGGTAATGACTATACAAAATTTAAAGTATGTGAATCATTGCCGAGTATCTTCAACTTAGCATAATTATCAACGGATAACTATATCTATAAATATATATATATAATTAAAAATAAGCAGCAAGTATTTCCAAGCCTGGTGTTCATATTTTGTTTGATGACCTGCATATTGATCTGAACTCTCCATACAAAATCTTGATGTCTGTTAAATCTGAGTTAAATTTTTGAGCGAAAAATACATGTCTGTCTGAAACGAACACGCTAAATGGCGACGACACCAGTCTAAAGATGATTGCAGACAAACTGACTCCGGAATAAACGGATTTAACGTGTGACCACCAGTGACCCAAATACAAGCTCAAACATGTCTTGGCATCGACCAAATCAGGCAATCCAGCTGCTGTCGTTGGGGGTGTTGCGCCATTCTTCGTTCAGAGCCACTTCCAGGTGATCAGGACACTGTGGGCAGACTTGGGGACCACAAACACGCCTCCATAGGGTCTCCCAATTATGTTCAGTTCGATTCAAGTCCGGAAATTTGCAAGCCACTTTATGCTACTGATGTTATGGACCTCAGGTGCAGTGATAACATGTGTATGATGCGCACGGCTGTTGTCATCCATAAGGATGAACTTGGAACCTTTTCGTTGTGCCAGAGGGAGACTACAGGAACAATGATTCCATCCTGCATCTATCTTACATCGGTCATGGTACCAAACCTAATGATGAGAAGATCAGCTCTTCGGCCAGCTTGAATGGCAGCCCATACCTTCAAGTTTGTAATCCTTGGGCGACTCGAATGAAGCCTCTCTATGAACTGGTCATTTTGACGGTATCTTTTTAGTGCTCTTGAAATGATACTGCCATCAGTGTTCATCGTAGTCTGCGTTATCCCTTCTGAAACCATCCCGATGACCTAAGCCAACGTGCAAATATGTGTACGCAGGTTAAGTGGAAAAGGTGATTCAGATATTGGATTTCAGGGTCGCTCATTTCCGGAGAGAAGATGATTGCAACATCATGTCATGTTTTGAGTTTCTTTTATCGGGAAGTATGTTCTCTTCATCCAGATTTTTTTTCTCCTTTCTCTCGTGTATATAAAAAATAATTATGTTGAGCTTGAAATTCCGCTGGATATATGTCAAAACAGCGTTTAAAAGAATAAGGAAAGAAGGTGCTTGTTCTCTTGACCATAATTAAGCAGAGATAATATCTAATGATGGATGTGTTTTTTTTAAGGAAAACTTTTAGTTAGAGTTTAATAGGTGAAGCTGCTCGATCTATTTACACATAAAGAGAGATACTGACATGGGGAAGAAGGGAGTTGTCACCTCGGTGGTGGTAGTGATGTGGGGGGGGCAAGGAAAGGTTTTCTCTGAGAAAAGAAAGAGATTACCCGTCGATTCCTTCGCTAACTTTCCCGTTGCTCAAGGAGACAAAATCAAAATCTGGTCATTGTGCAAGAGCATTTAAGGTGTAAAACTCGTACGGCTTCTACAAAAGTCATACCGGCCGATATTCTCTGCCAGCATTTTTGCACACACATTCCACAATTTTCTCAGTGTGTCAGGGTTCGATGTAAAGGCCCGCTATCTTGCTGGCTGATTATCAACAAACGGGCTGACGGGGAGCCGCACCAGAGACGAAACAACGTTTGAGCAAATTGGTCGCGAATACCCAAAGAGTTGTGGTTTGTTTCTAAATGTATCCATTTTCTTTTGAAGATTTGCAACTTTTCCCCCTTTCTTTCTTTGTTCACTTGGCTTAATATAGTGGGCGTAGAATTACCAATGCCCCGTTATTGGTTGGATCCATGGCAATTCGGTTTAATGACCGCTATAGGTACTTATTTATTTAAATTCCACCATCGACGCAGAGCGCGGATGAAAACGTTTCGTTGTTTTTCTTACAAATAACGTGACAAGGCTATTTATTTATTTATTTATTTATTTATGTTGTTGTTGTTTGTTTGTTTGTTCGTTTTAAAAAGAGAGAGATTTTTTAAAAAAAAAAAACCATTAGCGCTCGTTACAGTTTTGTTACAGCAGAGTGGGATGGAGGAGGGTGGCCGACAGTAAAAGGAAATCTTTGTGATCTCGGCCACGTGGCTGACACGTCCGGTGGGCGGTGTTCTGCCTGTCCGACCGGAACCGGGAGAGGGCTAACTTAATAGCGGGAATGGGATGGGTGGCAGGGCACGGATTCTTCCAGTCTTCGATGAAGAATCACGCGACTCCGGATCGTTAGCATTTCACCAGGGTGATTCGAAGCGGCGCCAACTTTTCCAATAAAAGTTTTAAAAAAAAAAATTTACAGAAAAAAAAATCAGCGTTTTAAAATTATGATTATGAAAATTATCGTAATGTATCTAAAGAACATGTGACCGGCAAGAAATGCATAATCAGGTGGTTGGCATGGTGATATCATTGCAATATCTTCCATTATTTTACACTGCTGCGGAACTAAGGAGAAGGATTCTTTCCACTTTTTGCCCTTTAAATTCTCGTGTCGTGTGGACAGCGGGTTGTAGTGTTGGTTATTCATCGTCTGGGGGGGCGGGCAGAAAGTTTTAAAATATCGCATAAATTGGCTTAAAATAGGCTTTTGACAGATCTTTAAATCTGTTGACGCTTTTCTTTCTGCTTCTCATAACCTTGGTTGGTAAAGTGTTTTGTGCGTTCTGACCCCATCGCCACCTGCTGAAGACTTCTCTCGAGCCGGACCTCGTCCGACGTTTCTCCGCTCTGC
This sequence comes from Nautilus pompilius, assembly GCA_018389105.1. NCBI lineage: Eukaryota > Metazoa > Mollusca > Cephalopoda > Nautilida > Nautilidae > Nautilus > Nautilus pompilius. The sequence goes on from JACATO010002222.1 coordinate 1,172,699, forward strand.
GATGATCACCGTAAAAGTCGCGAGGGGATGAAAATTGAAAATTGTTCTTGTTTCAGTACAGTATCAAAACAGTTCCGTTTCCAATACACTAAGAGATGTGGTCGATTACAAGGTAATGATGATGGTTTTGGAGAATATCGCTGAAGCAGCTATCCGAAGAAGTCTGACAATGATGCAGCAGCATCCTGAACCCAGAGGGTCCCAAACGCATGGCCAGTTGATTTTGAAAGATATGCTGCTACCTGTATTTACCAATAAAAAGGAGGAAGCCTATATAGGTTTTTACTATATGCCAATTGCTAATAACAGTACAAAATAATAATTAATAAGTTATGGAAGGCTTAAACAAAAAAACTTGTTTACAATGCTCAATATTTTCAAGTGTTTTAGAATCTTTATTTCGTAAGGGACAAGTGTAAACCTCACCGCTGCTGAGAACAAACGTTCAGTGCTAGAGTAACAGGCACAACAGCTGCTACAGTTGAAGAGGCGATGATGTCATCTTCCCATCAGTCTAGCACGTTTGCTGCTTCGAAACTCATGATGCAAACAGAGTCCCTGCAAACCGCTAAAGCCAACATCTTGTTTCCATCTCCAGGAGGGAATATTAAACGTCTGAGTAGAGAAGGTAGCTGTTTAGTTTTACCAACATCAGAAAATCCAAAACATCGCGATGGCTGCTCTGACAAGAGAAAAGGGAAAACATGCCGGAGGCTCATCAGTGCCGTTCTGATTTCTCAGAGAGAAATTTGTTTTAAATAAAATATTTATTTTAAACTGGTTTATCAGAGTTTTGCATGAACGCGTGTGCAAATATGCAACCGTATTATGCCAGAACTTTATTGTACGGTGACGACAAATCGTAACTCAGACGCCTTAATATTCGAAAACTCGGCTGTTGTTTTGAATGCTCCACCTTCGTGGCAGATATAATGAGAAGAAGTATAGAGAATTCCGCTGTTATTAACAGTGAAGGAGACATTAATTTCTTAATAATTAGACGTATCTGAATGCACCATCTGTCTGCTTGGGTATTTTTTGTTGTTTTTCTAAATTTGTTGAATCAGTTTTAGGACACGTGGCGTGAAATGAAACTGCATAGCATATAGCTGAGGTAGACATTTAAAAAAAGGGTGGGTTTGTTTCCACAAGAAGCATATAGCTGAGGTAGACATTTAAAAAAAAAGGGGGTTTGTTTCCACAAGAACGTATCAGTGTGTGTAATGAGAACAAACGTCAAAAGTTTCACACAGTTTCAACAGAAAAAAAAGTTTCTGGATATCAAATATAAGGGGAAAAAACTATTAGATTTACCAAGTTTGGACTTTAGGCATTTAAAAAGGATACCTAATAGAGGTCTTCAGAGCGGGTCTGAGTGTGTGGATAGATGGTGAGACGTTTATTGGCTATTTAATGTTTCTAATAACAGAGTAAGGTGGGCCGTTAGTTCGACACGGCTTTAGTAATACCACTGTAAATCAATCTATTAAATTGCCAATAAATGTGATTAACAGTGATGATGTAAATTAAATTCAAAGCTTGCTGATAAATGCTTATATCTCTTCTATGTGGGTTTTACATGAGCCATGATGTCTCCCCGCCTCCTGGTAACCATTCAACTAAACTGTGCCTGAAAATAGTTTTGGATATTTAATCAGGTGTTCCCTAAAACGACAGTCCGGGCCTTTCTAGTGTCATCTCTTAACTAAAGTTGCGCATACCGCTAATAGATGATCTTTTCAGGAGGACTCCGAGATGACCTCTAACTAGCGGAGCTATGGTTCAGCATACTGAAGTTCGGTTTAACACATCCAGCGGCTATGAGGGTGCTTCTGGCCATGAAGCTTTTGGTATTTGTATAACATGGAGGTCTTATATCTATCCGCCAAGGGAAAATAAAAAAACAACAAAAAAACGGGAGATTCTCTTTGTCTCTAACCGTGCACGTGCTGGTGCTGAGTCGGTTATATTCTGTTTCCACGGTGACTAGCAATTTCATAAACCCCCCCTAATTCAGTCAGAACTTTAACGGAACTTTGGATATGACTCCTTTATCAACGGTCAACGTTCGGAAACGTTGACCTAACGTTACCACGGTAACTGTTACCTGAAATCTGGTCTGAAGTCACTTGGTTCCTGTTCATGTAAACATTTCCTGTTACATGTAAATATTCTTCTAAGTTTGTTAGTTATGTAATTTATTTATTATTATTATATTATTATTATTATTTATTATTATTATTATTATTTATTATTATTATTATTATTATTATTGTCGCTGTTTACACCCATTAATATAAGACTTAGTTAATTAATCAAACGTATATGTTGATTATTTAAGGAAGCAGACTGCCATAATGTAGCATATAATGGTTATGTTGATATCTACATCCCGTGGTATACCTACTTTTATATTTTTGTCTTGCTTTTAAACGGGTTATTTTAAGCACAACCATAAATTCTTTTACGAAATCCCACGCCCGGTATTTGATTAGAAAAGTTAAATTTAAAAAAAATAAAAGCTGTTATTCCTTTATGTAAGATATTTGTTGTGGACAGCACGGCTTCTTCTGGCCCCGCTGCTGCGGTTCGTTCACGTGAATTCACCGCGGTTTGCTTTCACAGTCGAGACTTTCCCCTGTATGTGCTGCCTACGAGGGGACTTCCAGGGACGTCCCGGAAATGAATGTCACATTGGCTTGAAGTTTAAAGCCTTTCGTGCGTGTCTGACGAGGTTGGTGGACGGACAGCACTATTTTAAAAAAGGGTCACACCGCCATCTGCAAAGGATGCTGTCGTACAAGGCCAATGCGCTGCACAATCGTTGAATTTTTTTTTGTTGATACTGTATTCTGAAAATGCTTTGTGGGTGGGGGGGGGGTTGGTGTCAAACCAAGAGAAAGTGCGCGTTGCCTCCGCAGCTTCCTGTTTGGCTCCACACGTGACTTCCGGGCCAGCAGTCCATTTCAACGTTCTGAAAGCCCAGGTGGTCTTTGCGGGGCGTCGACTGTTTTTGGAAAACTATTTCGAATGGGCCTGTGAACAGCCCCGATTTGATTCAACAGTACTAACCTGAAGCTCCGTGAAATATTTGGTTAAGTTCTATGAAAAAGAGGCGCTCTCTATGGAACACTCTTCATGCACACACACACACACACACACACACACGAGCGTCATCCCTTGTCTTCGTGCTGCTCCCATACAGGTTATCATTGTATGACTTGGATGTTGTTCCAAATATCCTGCAGCACTTTCCATACATCATCCAAGATGTCGGGTTGCTGTTTCACTTTCTCAGTAGCCATGTATTCCCATAGAAGCTTTAATGATGTTTATCTCAAAACTTTGTGCAGGCCAAGGAATATTTCTATGTTCCATCTGCTTCTATGTTTTCCAAGTAGTTTTTTTTTTTTAAATTTTTTTTTTACCACGATGGCTGTATGCTTGTGGTCAGGGTGGAAGATGAATCCCCACTTAATGAAATGCCTTTCTGGGGAAATGGCATAATGCATGAGAACCTGCCTCCGTTCACGATACCTGTGTTTTTATGCAAATCCCCAATGCCCTTCGCTGATATGCAGCCTCACACACACATTGATTCACTGCGGCTCTTGTACACTGACTGTTATACCGCTCCCATGTCCACCTCCAAACCAACTGTTATCGATCATTGCCAGACAGTTCACAACTGAACTCATCTGTAAAGTTCACCTTCTAGGTTTGGTCATTCCACTATTTCATTTTTACTGCCCATTTAAACCTTGCTATTTGGTTGCCTCTCCCCAGCAAATATTTTCGGGCAGCTACACATCTGTTGAGAACTCTTCGCAGTAATATGCATCTTGCTATTTTTGAAGAAACTGCTTTAACATTCGCACGCAGCTGGGTTATCCGGAAGTTCTCTACCGGCTCCTTGTATATCACTTTTAGAGAGTTTGCGCTTTCTTCCCTGACCACATCTATTGTCATCCGTACCAGTTTCGCGTATCTGTGTCATAGTCTTGCATACAGCTTCTTCTAAAGCATGAAGTCTGGGTGCAATCTTCCAGACGCAGTAACCTTCGCTACCTAACACTCTGATTTGCATACGTTTGTCAGTGATATTTCCTTCTTAGTATTTAAAACACATTCACCAAACCACAATGATATCACTGCCTGCACTTTTATAGTCCTTTCTGCAGATGTGGTACTTTCTCATTGCTTGCATGATAAACAATCACAGTATTAACACGTGACTGTATTATGGAGCATTGCATCTTTACACATGAGATGCGGTTCTATCTTGTGTTATTTTTTAAAATTTTATACTCAGTTTTTCTTTCGCTTCCATAATTATTCTCAATACTGTATATTAGCATGATCTTTTGGCCAGCCCACAACAAGACTATCCGTTTCATTAAGCATTAATAAAACGTTTAAAGAATTTTCTTCATGATTCTAAACTTTCTGTAGTAGAATAGAAACCCCTCTTCTACCAGATATTATGCATCTGTCATTTTATTCTAATATTCTTTTTCATACCAGTGTAGACACTAAACGATTCTAGGCGGCTGTTGTGATATCTTTTTTGGTGAACCAATTATTTTTGACGACGCACTGTAAAAGAAGTTGGTGAACACATGCTGATACAGATTAAAGTCAAGTTCAGCTGTGTTTCTGTTCTGTTGCTTTTTTTTGTTTTTCTTTGTCAGTGCATTTTCAAGTTTTCGTGAAGTTAAATTTACCTGCACATTTCCAGGTGAATAATGCGGTTTAAGCACCGAAGACGGCTTATCGCGGTTTACTCAAGCGCTTGCTTGGTGGCTGGTTTTTAGATAGATTGAGCATCCACATCTTCACATCTGCACCTTGGGCAGGGTTAGCTCATTGAGTAGCAACGAAGATCCGTATTGTGTTGTACGATAAACCCAGGACCAGTGATCTTGCGGATAGATTACTGAATAGTCCACGTGTTTTTTTTCTTCACCTGTCGAGTTGCTAACGGCTTTCCCCGGGAAGAACTTTTTTCTCAAACCAGGTCGACTTCCGGTCTGATGCAGTTCCTTAGCAGGATCTCCCCCCCCCCCACACACTCGGATACCCTGCATCACTTTGTCCTCCCTCTTCCACAGTCTCCGACCGAGCACACCGCCGCTTCGAACGAAGTCTCTCAAAGAAGCTGCTGTCTGCTATTTTTTAGATGAATTAATCTGTGTCGGACAAAAACGTGGACTTGGCCATGTGCGCCGTTTACTCCAAAAAATGAGGCGAAACCGGAACAGAAGATGCAGCTTTTAGAAACAAACACCGGATTTTCATCGGAAAAAATGAGTGACACGAGATTTTTTTTTTTTTTTTTTTGATCGGGCCACCGAGAATCAGTTGTAGATAATAAACACATTTCGCTTTGTGAGATGATCACATTGTTTATTATATGGTGGCGGCATGGTACAGAGTACTAAGAGTGCTGCTAACTTATTTGCATGTGCTCTTAATTATGCCAATTAGTACTTTAAAGATAATACGAGAAGCTTCAGTAGATTTGCAATGCATTTTTATCACGTCGACGGCGGGGCAGAATTATAATGAGAAGCCAGGCAAATCAATGGGTTTCAGGTGCTGTTTCCATAGTTAATTCTACTAATAATTATGGTGTGTGGATAGAAAACTAATAAATAATCTTCTGTTAAGTGATCGCTGATTTACATACAGAGGAACAAGACAAGAAAAGCTGCCGTCTCGGAACTCTATCCCTGGATATACAAAGATCTGACGAAACTAAAGTAAAAGGCATCTCAATACATGTAGAGATTGTTTTTTTTTTCTTTCCAAGAGGAGAATGTTCCCAGAAGAAATATAATTGGATTTTTTCTTTTGTATCTTCTTCGAGATATTGCCAAGCATTCTCGTTAGGTAAATTTAAACGTTTTCCTCGGCAAACAGACTGGCAAAAACTGATGTGGGGGGGGTGAGAGGGCGAAAATTGAGGACTCTTCTTTTGTAAATACTTCACGGATGTGGCTGAGTGGTGAAGGAGTTGTTTTCTTTTCCCCTATTAAGAACTAGGTGTTCGTGCTTAGAGTAAAGTCCAAGTCAGGCGTTATCTGGACTGTGGTCTGCGGAGTCTTCTGATGGGTTCTACTTACACCTGACGTTGCAAAGAAAGGTCGTTGATCGTCCGAATGTGAAAGAGTTAAATTTTTAAAAAATTTTTTTTTTCTTTCTAAATCATAACTCTGAATATGCTGACAGAGATTACAAGTAAATGTTAATCCAGCTCTGTTTCGGATATTGTTGCCTGATGGGATCAGTGGAGACGGTACCAGTCTTTTAGTACATAGGTTGTCAAGAGTATAGTTGCGTTGTTGTGTCGCGCGCCATATGACTCCACCTCCCCTGCATCGGAGACAAGTCTGGGTTGGGAGCGTAGTGACGCAGTTATCCTCTAGAGAGCGCTGCGAGGTGCCCCGGCCTTTCCAAACATCCCTCCCCCCTCCCACGTGGCCCCGGCTGGTAAAGAAGATCGAGAAGGAAAAAAAGGAGATGAAATGAAAATCCTCGATTTGGAAAAAGAAAATGAAGCATACGACGGCTTCTCGTATGAGATCAGATTATCGTAGAAATTGAGAACGTGTCGACCAGTTTCACTGTAGAGTCCACAGGGCCCCTTGGGGTCCGGAACCTTTTTTGGTCGCACAGGCACTGCAGTTTCTGGTGTTCTTCTTTTTTTTTCTTCAGTTAATGATTTGAAATTTCAACTGATGCCCCGTCAATAAACGTTTCTGCCCCCCTCTTTTTTTTACCGATTTTGTAATTTGTTATCGTCCGGTCGAGCGATCTGACAAAGAGAAAAGTGAAAGTGAAACGCATTATCAAAAGAGAATTCGGCTGCGTCGTCCCGTTTCTTTTTTCCTTTTTGTTGTTTTGCACTTTTATACAGCCACACGTAGCTTCATCAGATAACTTACATCGAGCTCGGACAGCTTGTTGAGTCACAGGTTCGCAGCAAGAGCGTTTGCCATTGGAAGTTTTGAACCCTTCCGCTTATCAAATTGGCACCCTCCGTCTAAGAAAGGAATTTAAAAAGAAAAAAAATCTTCCAGGGCTTCGGCGAGAAAAGGGAGGGAAATGAGTGCGATTGACTTATAGTTACTTTGTAACCATCGTAGTAAAGAGGACCTAAGAAATAAGAAAAGTCTTTACATTTCCCTGTGGTCTTCAGGCCATTCCCGTGAGATCCCCCTCTCTTTGTCTCTCTAAATATCTATAGAAATTTTTCCCCGAGGCTCCGATTAGAAAGAGGGATAACTAGGGATTAATGGAGGAGAAATCTAAAAGTACTTTCAGTCTAAGCTGCTCTGATCTGGTATATTTATAGTTCTAGAGTTTTTATCGGTGCCAGCTGAATCCGAACATTTCTCTGCAGGAGAAAATCCATGATGGTCATCATCATCAGTCAAGAATCTTGACAGCTAACTGAATACTTCTTCTACAGCAGATATTCGTTCCTTTGTAATTTTCAGATTCCTCTCTTCGGAGAAACCAAATTTTAGAAAAGATGAGGTAAATCTTTCCATAAGTGACATCACTATGGACATCATGCCAGAGTCGTTCAAGTGAATCCCATCTGAAAATAGAATCGCCGTATCCATATCCGGTCTGGTTCCATTTGAAATACCCTAAAACATTTGTTTGTTCTTACTTTATGGCCATTTTAGATATTGAAACACCTACTAATAGTCAAGAGACGTTTGACTTTACTGGAATCATTCCGATAAATCTGTCCCAACTCGTTTTAATGTTTCATTGTTCTTAAATTTTGGACTCAATACTCGAACATCGCTTTCTAAAATGTTAGAATCAAGTTGTCCTGGGTCATTATACTGTAGACATCAGGCTTTCTGTTGGCCGATATTAAAAAGATTCGGCATTTCATATTACAATAGGACATACGACGAATTCCTTCTTTCCAACCAGGTAAATGCATAAATATTTTTAAAGAAGAATTACTCGTTATAGGCAGAAAACGCTATTCGTTAGAACTTAACATTTTTAGGTGTTAATAAGTACACATATATAGACGTGTATTTATTCTGAGCAGGTAACTCATACGCTGATCGGACGATGCTTTACTATCGATTCTAGGAAATAAAGAAAAAAAATTTGCATATCGGTGACACGCTGACACTCGACTGCTTTTTACGCCTGGCCGATCAGTTTAGAATTAGCCCAAGATTTTCCAGTGGCAAGGCTGTGACGTCAATGCAAAGGAAAACGAAAGTGGTAATCCTAGTAGCAGAACTGCTGTATCTAGAAATAATTAAAGAACTGCTTTCCTGCCAAACCAGACAGGCCTCATCTGATGCAAAAACGAGGCGAACTGCCAGATTTTATCCGACCAGCGGCGTTTGGAATAAAGTACACCTGAACACTCTCCTGGTCCGGAACCAGATAAATATTACATCGCTCGAAACTATTGCACTAGAATAAGTTTATTGATTTGCTTGGTAAAAAAAAGATCTTTTGTGGGTGGCAAGACATCATCTTCGCTTGTTTAATGCAGTAGCTTTGGTTCGAATCCAAGGGGTCGCTTTGTTGTAGCTTCTCACGCTTTCGTCTCGTCCGAATCTCCTTTTGTTTTCATCAATCATATGTGAATGTCGAAGCCTCTGATCGGTTGCTGGTTACAAGGGCTGAAAACGCGCACTCGTTTTAATCCCGATACATGCTGATACAGGTATTGAGGGTACAGCTAACGCTTGCATACAATCTCTTGGCCATGACTATCTGTACCGCATGCATTTTTCACAGCCCGGGCTAACACCTCAGGAAGCTACCAGCCTCTCTTTTGCGTTAATTAAAAATTAGAAATTTTCTTGTTGTCGTTTTGGATTGAGTCGATTGGTGAAACTGCCTTTTGTCAAGTTATTTTCCGTCTGCGTCATCAAGAATGCTTTAGGCCTTTGTTGGTGTTTGTTTTTAAAGAGAAAAACTTGCAAGCATTATATCTATTTTCTGACGTCTTAATGTCCATGCGATGTTTCTGACGTCGCCTTGGGACAGACGCACCAGTGTTTCGGCGAGCCAAGGGACACCGGGTCTAGCGAGTAATTTCAGTAAACGAGGTATCGAGAAAAATTCCGAAATATCCCAGTGTTAACATTAATCCGTTACTTCGAGCAGCCGTTTTGTTTTTTTGTTTTTAAATTCATTTTTTAAGAATGCAAGTTTGATGGGATTGCATGTACTGCTTGAAGGTTCATGCTGCACTTATGTCAGAGACCGATGTAGAAATCGCCTTTAATTTCTGGAAAATGCATCCCGTAAAATAGTGATTGATGCATTAGAAAATTACTCTTTCTTTAAATGAAAAACAAAAGAAACAAAAATAACCTAACCAGTAGACTGTCGATAATGATAAATAACAATTTAGTAATTAAGTTTAAGTTATAACACTTGCGGAAGTTTTCTTTCGTTTTTATGTATGTTTCATAGGAGCACGGAAGTACATACGTCATAAACACGTGTGGCCATATATCACTATCGCAGATATGACCGCATTATAGCAATTGCCGCTGCAGCCCCCCGCTGAGTGTGGCGTGGTTGGCTTACGAACTACACAAACCGCGATCAATCACACCATGCCCTACCTGGTTTTCAATTGACTACCTAAAGACTTGGATAGAGGGTCGTTGTTTTTGGTCGGGATTTTCCAGCGGGTAGTTCTCGCTTACCTTTTGTCGGTTTGTGCTTGTTTAATGGTCTTCGTAGACAGTAAAACCCGGAATTATTCAGGAGGCGGAACGAGTTTATTTACAAATCGGGTTGGTTTTCTTGTTGATCCTTTTTTTTTTCAAAAATTTGTATTATTTTTTAAAGAGGTCGACTTGTTCTCTTGCTTTGCGAACTCCCCCCTCCTGTCCTGATGAGGACATCTCATGAATGGAGATGAGCGAGAAGAGCATATGCAAGAGAGAGACACGAGAGCCAAATCGAGCCGGACCCGACCGGGATTCGAACTCGAACGCTTTCGTTTACCATTGAACCAGCGCGCCGGTCATTCTTAAAAACCTAGAGAAGTTTATTAATCCTCAAGAAGTCAGGCGTTTATGAAAAACGCTATAAAGGGCATCAGAGCGTTAACCTGGTGACCTAATAACAAGTCCCGTATGGGTACTAATAGTCCTTTGGTGCAGGAAGTCGTAGTTTGCAAAGTGTCTCATAATGACGACTTTCACAACACGGAAGGCTGCAAGAGAAAAGGACAAGAACAACCCGAATCTCGCTCTGTCTGTAAGTTGCATAGCCCGCCATGAGTCTTTGCGGGCAACGGAGAGTTTCTCATGGCTTCAGCGCTGCGTCCCGGGCCGAGAATGGAAGGGACTTAGTGGGTGGTTTGGCGAGTTCTTCTTAGACGGTAATTTGGACGGAAAGTGTCAGTCGTACATTACGCCATCGAACGACCTTAACGAATGTCTCTGCTAGCACTCTTCCTCTTTATACTTGGAAAGAGACCGGATCCAGATTTACTGGTTCTTTTATAATGGCGCTAGAAGCTGTGTTCGCCTACAGAAAATGACATCGTTGCGTTTATTAAGGCGGCGGTGAGGTTCTGGCAGGCACACGGCGTTAAAACCTCGTCACGTGGTTACAGGTATCACAGAGCTACGATTTTATTTCATTGCCTTAAGGAAGACGGAAACTATTACTGCAGCAGTATCTCGTGCAGTATTCTTTTTTTTTTTTAAAGTTCCCTAGATTTCTAATGGGGCCACGTACATTTTCTGCAATTTCCTCATTTTGTTTGGTAACGTCTAGTCTAGACAGGGCTGCCTGATATAAGTTCGTTCAGTTCTCTGCCCAAAATTGACACAACCCTCACACTTAAAGACAAAGTTTATCGCGAAAAATCAATTTTATCTGTGTGCACTGTATTTTTTAAAAAATGATTATCGTCCACCAAATGTTAAATTTGTTTTATCATCTTGGCGGACATTAAGCCTACAATAAGTAACGATGAAATTCGTTGTGTAACTTTGTACTGCTTTGATCGTTCTCGCTTCTCGTCACTTGAGGGGGCTGCAGTAAAGCTGACAGTTTTACCGAAGCATCCTGTTCGACTCCTCGTCCAATTCAACAAATCTTTAGGTTTTCACAAGGCTGTATTGGGTGTCAGTTGACGACATCTTCTACCATCCAGAACGAAATGAATAGCTGGGTAACAAAATCATATATACGACATTAACAAAGAGTAGATTAGATGAACCGTCATTACTGCTATCTTGAGATCGAGATACCATTGGTGCCACATTTTAAAACTTTGTTCTCCTAGCTCCGCTTCATCGGTAGAAACAAGTAAAAACCCTACTTTTGCTAGAGAAAATATTTTTCAGGAAATGAGCAGACTAAATTCTTGAAAATCTGGTAAGCTTTACAGTTATTTCAAATTTATTCTCCGGCTGTAGAAAGCTGTGCTTTGGTGTATGAGCCATCGAAAGAAAAGGCGGCGTGATACATCAGGTACCATAGTTTGTGAAATGGTATTTACCATTGTTACCATGGACTTTCTTATTTTTTATTCATATATCTCTTGCGAAGATAGCCAAAGCATAAAAGTGTCTTAAGCGGCTCCTTATGATTTACCGATGAATTTGAAATTACGTGATTTATTACTATTATTAGTTATTACTTAGAACATATTTTTGTGATTAATATTATTCAAATCATAGCCACATACTGCAATATGGAAATTTCGGTAAAATTTAATAAATTTCATTTGAAGTATAGACTGATAGAAGATATTTCTCTCTTTCCGAAAGGTATCCTGGGAAAGTTCCTGGTAGTACGAAGTGACAATAAGGTCACTTTTTGCAGTTAGTCATTTACAACTTTAAAATCGTAACACATTTTTACGGAAGTTTGCATACATAAGGGGGTCCTGGTCTTTAAACTTACGGAGCTAATACATGCACCAGTTTGCCTTCAGAAATGCACGCTAATGGATGGGGGATCGATCATAAAACCAGCATCCACCAACAGATTTTTCCCATCCACAGTAACGTTTGGAAGTTGTTGTGAGAAAGGCGGCGGACATCGTGAACAGTTACTCTACCAGGTTAAAGCAGTTCAGAAAAACGTTAATAAAATTGCTTGCTGAGTCAATTTTTTTTCTCCTTTTTTTTTTAAAAGTTATAAGTCGATTTCAGAAGGAACTTATTTTTAAGATTGACAAGGTCGTTTTAGCGTGACGTCATAACATAAGTGGCACCTCTCAGTGGCAGCATCTGCTAACTATGGAGGGAATGCATCCCTTATGACCATTCTGTGTAACCATACTTACTTCCGTTAACATATATTTTACAGTTTGAGAGTTACAAGCAACCAACTGCACGAAGTAACTTTATGGTCACCTGGTATATCATGCACCTTACATTCATCAAGCATTTTAAATACACGTTTCCTGGACATAGAGTGGGTATTTTTTGGTGCTTTATTTACTAAAGTGTTTAATAAAAAAACATGAAAAAAAGAAAATATTTGTGGAAAAAGTACATCTTGATCGGAGATCGGACCCACTGAGATGAAGCGCTGGTGTATAGAGTGTCAGTACTACTCGCGAGCGCCGCCTGTTGGTTGGTTGACGTTGCCGTTCTGGTGTTTAACCGCCGAGTGGTGGACACCACTTTTAGAACAAACAAACAAAAAAAAAAACTCGTTTGCTAGAAGCTGGAATCGAGCCCTCGAAAAGACTATTCCGCGCTGGAACTTTGATGGAAGAAATTTTTCGAGATGTACTTCCGGTTTCGTGAAAGCAGCAGCTCCGTGTTTCCAACGGATATCCGCTTTCAGCACGTGAAGGTCGCGCGCTATCTCATTGCGGAGTAAAGCTGAGAAAAATTTACAGTTTAACGATATTTTTTCCTTTTGTTGTTTTTGAAAGCCACCAAATACCTGGGGGGGGGGGCATCGTTGTTTTTCTTTTCTTGCCTGTTCTTTGCTTCCTAAAACCGAAGCATTACTGAACTTTGAATTTCGTGAAAAAACTGGAACTTATCGAATTTCGGTCACTTTTTCGTTTCGCTGTCCTGGACAATTTGGAATGCTTCCCGCGTTTACGGTCACACCAACGATCTGTGGCGGTCTTGGAGTAAAATAAATTTAGTTTAAACTTGGAAATGTAAGAAACTTTCTTTGAATTTTTCACTGACCCTAGTG